>JAQZBX010003445.1:0-65353 GCA_029593785.1 Cabassous unicinctus
CCCGGGGCCTCTCATATGGTAAACGGGTGCTCTATCCATTGAGCCACACCCGCTTCCTGCCGTGAGGTTGCTGCATCAGCCCACCGCACTGCTCAGGCCGGCGTGCCCTCACAAGGAGGCCTCAGGACGTGAACCCGGGCCTCCCATATGGTAAATGAGGGCTCTATCCACTGAGCCACACCCGCTTCCCTGAATTGGCTTTTATAATAGAAATTTATTAGGGTAAAAACTTACAATTCCGAGTCTTTGAAAATGTCCAAATCAAGGCATCATCAGAGATCCTGAATCACCAAGGTTGGCTGCTGGCAGATCCTAGACTCCTGCCACTTGACAAGACAACATGGTGGCTCTCTATTTGGAAGTCTTCCTTCTCCTCCAGGCCACCTTCTCTTTCATCTTCAGGCTGCTCCGTGGGCCTAGCCTCCCAGAGGCCTCTATCCATACCTTTGTGTTTCCCTGACTCCAACAACTGCCCTCAGGGATATCTCTCTCATCCCCTCAGGCTTCTTTTCTTTCTACAATTGTAGGCCATCCTGGAGTCTTCTCTCACATGGCAGAGTAAAATGGTGGCTGTCTTTCTCTGCGTGTTTCTGCTTTCAGTTCTTTGCTCATAGTCCTCCAGCAAGAGGGTCGAGACCCAACCTAGGTCATACATCATACCTCAATGATGTAGTTCAATCAAAAACCCTAAAGTGGTCTAATCAAAGGGTGATCTAATCAAAATTTCCCTTAACTGAATCTAATGCAATCAAAGGGTTCCACATCCACAGGAATTGATTCGTTCTAAGAACAGGATCTTTATGGGATTCACAAGACTTCAAACTGTCACAGGATCCCTCCACATATCCATTAGCAATTAGCTCTAATGCGGCCTCAAAGAAATTTGAATGAAAAGTAATTACAGCAATGATTGTAATGCTTCAACATTTTGGTCAAATACGCCTTCTCTCCAGTAATCTTTTGAGGAAAAAGGATGTTTTTAGTGCCAGAGAGTCCTGTGTTCAAACCCAGATTTTGCTGCTGTCTGTTTGTGACCTTGTCATGTTTTCTGACTTCTTTCCTTCTGAATAATCTTCTTTCTAAACCAGGAACAAAGGCACCTGCCCTGTGGAGTTAACAAAGGATATATTGAAGTAATGTGAATAGTTTCTGAATTCAGTGCCTACAATACAATGCATGCTCAAAATGATTGATTGGTCGATTTTCATCTCCCCATTCCAATAGCGGGCCTGACAAGTCCTCTTCTTAGCATTCATTCATTCATTCAACAACTATTTATTGAGCACCTACCATGGGCTGGGCACCCTACTGTGTCCTGGGTAAACAGTGTTGAATAAGTTGAAAAAGATACCACCTTTTACCATCAAGGAATTTAGGATTGAGTAGTGGGCAGGTAGCAAGTAAGGAGGTAGTCATCATTGTGTGTGAGAAATTACACAATAAAGCTCATGGGGGAAGCACATAGAATTAATAGCAGCAGAAGACAGGAGAAGTAGGAGGTTTTGTAGCCCACAGTAGGTGCTCAGTAAATGTTTTCTAAACACTCCATATAATTAAAAGAGCAGAACAGGATGAGGAGATAGGTTTGTCTGTGGTTTTGCGGTATTTGCTAACTTGGTACCTTTTGTAATTCCTTTTTGGGGAAAGTCCAGTTTTCTATTTTTCAAGCTCTAATGCCTGATTGATCCTTCCAGGGGGAATTGCTTGACCTGGACACACAAAAGGTTATTTCAGGACTGACATTCCGAAGAAAAATGTATGATCACCTGATGATTCTCTTGAACTTCAGTCAACTTGACACTGACTTCCTGATGATTTTTGCAGGAGACGTGGGACCGGGGATGGTCTGAGTCATGTGGAACCACTTCAGATGGCAATCCAGAGAGCTGTGCCGAGGGAGGACGTGGAGAGACTTTGCCAAATCATCATGGAATTTGCCAAGCGGCATAGTCCGAGAAACACAAACATTCCAAGAGACACTTAATATTAACTAGCCGGGATGAGGGGCTGCTTGCCAGGATCTGTCTGGGGCCAGGTTACAAATCATAAATTGCTAAGAGATATTATGCAAAGGGAGTCTGTAGTCCAACAGTTATAAAGATTTCTAAAGCTCTATATGGTGGGGATTTAGTAATTATCTTGGAGCCTTGTATGCCTCCCTTGTTGCTAACATATATTAATATTATATGTTACTATATGTATACAGCAACAATATATTGCTATAGTGCAATTGTTGCTTTGCATTTTATATACTGTGTGATTTTAAGGAAGGCAACAGTGTCCTTGAGCCCTCAGGGATGAATGGATATCAAAGGAGTGGGCAGAGGTTCCAGCACCCATGAAATTGATGGCACCCATGTTTGTCACTGGGTTCAATGATGCTACATGTTGGATGAGAGTGACCTTGAGGAGTGAAGGAGGGAGAAGATGGGAGGGGAAAAACAGAGAGGAGCTTGATGCAAATGGATAGAAGAAAGAACTGTTCTCTACAAAGCCAGAGGGACCCATGTAGCCTGAGCAAAGTGGAAAATAAACCCGTGCCTGAGGAAGCCTATGTTTCTTGAACCTCATTTGTTTGTCTTTAATCTCCAAGAAATATTCCTTTCTCTACTCTTTTTTCATAGGACAACCTCAGTCACTTGTACCTGTACTCATCCTTGTTTTTGAAGATGCTGCAGCAAGACTGAATTTGAGCATTATAATGAGAGCCGTGAATTGGGGAAAAAAATGAAAACGGGAACAGGAAAACTATGATGGGCAATTGTGTAAACACTTTGCAGCAAAGGAGCCTACTTTTAATATTCATTTACATTTACAATTGAATGTTAATTTAATACAGATGTCAAACAGTCCTGGAAAAAAGGGGGGATTAAAAATGGTTTGCTACTTTTCCTCTTGGCTGCAGAATAGCACAATACAATTACAAAACTCTACAAATATGATGTTAAATACCAAGTTCTGTAATTACCAAACCAAAATACTAGGTGCATACCAAACGATAGTGGTCACAAAATTGCCGCTTAGTTCTCATATAGTTTGTAAAACCTCTTAAAATAAATTTAATCTTTTTAAATATTTAAAATATTTAAAAAATCAGAAGAAGCTTTCTTTTAGATATACGTGAGACATGTGAAAAACCTTAATGCTGAAGACATAATTTAAAATATGAGCACATAAAAAACATCAAACTATTTGAAAATGAAAAGGCATCTGGCATTCACATTTTTCTATGGCCAAAATACCAATGGAGCATATTTTTCTCAGAAAATCTAATCAATAAGCAGTGTCTCTCTTGCCCATAATTAACAGGAAACATCTTAAAGTCAGTAAATCTTTATTGACCATCTTTTATGTGTTAGGCAAAAAATATTGTTTTGACATTTTGGGGGAATTTATTTAATACTTAAAGGAGATGCTTAAAATTTTCACTAACTTTTCAGTATTTTATACGTGCAGAAAACTTGAAAGGAGAACAAAATAAATATGTATCCTCCACTTAGACCCAAACATTTTTAATATTTGTCATGTTTGTTTATTCTTTCTCTCTCACTCTCCCTTGTTTTCTCTGTGTATTTTGTTAAAGCATTTAAAAATATGTTGGATGAATTGTAAAACTTCACTCCTAAACACTTCAGCATGCAAATGTATGAAAAGAAGGTATTCTTCTATAAATTGCAATACTCTTATTACAGCTCATAAAATTAGCAATAATTATTTAATCTCATTTAAAATCTGGTCCACATTCAAATTTCCATAAAGTTCCTTCCCTTCCCATCACAGGTTTTATAAATGTTTTTTTCAAAGGACCCAATCAAGAATACCACATTGACTTAACTGTTACTATTCGTAAGTCTCTTTTAATCTAGAATCATTACCCACTCCACCCTCTTTTTTCTTTCATGACACTGATTTTTGGCGGAAATGAGGACAGTTATCTTGTACAACACTAAACATTCTGGACTCTCTGATCATTTCTTTTGTGCTGTCAGTTAACTTGTTGCTCTATCCCCTTTATTTCCTGTGAATAAAAAATTAGATATAAATGCATGATTAAATTTCAGTTAAATGTCCAGTTATGTTTTTATTAAGAAGTTGTAGATTTACAGAAAAATCATACAGAAAGTACAGAGTTCTCATATAACTCACAGAGTTTTCCCTATTATTAACGTTTAGCAGTAATGTATTATTTTTTTACAAATTATGATACAGTATTATTATAATTATATTAATAACCCTAGTCCATTGTTTACATTAGGATTCACTAGTTTGTACACTTCAAAGGTTATTTAAAAATTTTTTATACTGGTAACATAAATGCAACTTAAAATTCCCCCCTTTAGCCACGTTCAAATAATTTAGTACTGTTAATTACAGTTACAATGCTGAGCTACCATCACCACCATCCATTACCAAAACTTTTCCATTACTCCAAACAGAAACTCTGCACCAATTAAGCATTAACTTCCCATTCTCTATCACTATCCTGATCACTAGTAACCTATATTCTAGTTTCTGACTTTATGAAATTGCATATTGATATTATTTTATGCAAGTGAGATCATACAATATTTGTCCTTTTTTGTCTAGTTTATTTCACTCAACATGATATAACATGCATCAAAACTTCAGTCCTTTTTACAACTGAATATATTCCATTTTGTGTATGTACCATATTTTATTTATCTATTCAACTGTTGATGGACACTTGAGTTGTTTCCATCTCTTGGCAATTGTGAATAATGCCACTATTAATATCTGCATGAAACTATCTGTTTGAGTCCTTGCTTTTAATTCTTTTGGGTATATACCTTGAAGTAGGAGTGCTGGGTCATATGGTAATTTTATACTATTTAATTTCTGAAAAATTGCCAAACTGTTTTCCACAGAGGCTGCACCATTTTACATTTCCACCAACAATGATCAAGTCTTCTTATTTCTCCACATCCTTTCCAACACTTGCTATTTTCTGTTTGTTTTTAATAGTAGCCATTCTAGTTGGTGTGAAATGGTATTTCAATGAGTTTTTGATTTACACTTCCCAATAGCTAATAATGTTGAACATGTTTTCATGTACTTTTTGGCCATTTGTGTATCTTCTTTGGAGAAATGTCTAATTAAGTCCTTTATCCATTTTCAATAGGAATTTTTGTCTTTGTTGTGGAGTCATAAGGTTTTTAAAATATATTCTGCATACTGAACTCTAAGCCAATATTTTCTCCAATTCTGTAGGTTGTTGTTTTAGCTTCCTGGTAAAGTCCTTCGATGCATAGAAATTTTTAATTTGGGGGAAGTCTCATTTATCTTTTTCTTTTATTGCTCATGCTTTAATGTAAAGCATACATTTTAGTGTAATCCATTGCCTAACACAGGTTCTGAAGTTGTTTCCCTGTTTTCTTCTAGGAGTTTTATAGTTTTTGATTCTTATATTTAGGTCTTTGATTCATTTTGAGTTAATTTATGTATATGGTGTAAAATAGGGGTCCATCTTCGTTTTTTTGCATATGGATATCCAGTTTTCCCACCACCTTTAGATGAAGAGACTATTCTTTCCCCGTCGAGTGGACTTGGCAACCTCATCAAAAATCAATTGGTCATAAAAATGAGGGTTGGCTTCTGAACTCTCAATTAAATTCCATTGTCTGTATTTCTGACCTTATATCAGTTTTATGCACTTTTGATTACTGTAGCTTTGTAATAAGTCTTAAAATTGGGAAGTGTTTGTCCTCGAACTTTAATCTTCTTTTTCAAGATGTTTCTGACTTTATGGGGCCCCTTACCCTTCCATGTACATCTGATGATTGGCTTTTCCATTTCTGCAAAGAAGGCTGTTATAATTTTTTATTGGGATTTTGTTAAATCTGTAAATTGATTTGGGTAGAATTGACATCTTAAGGATATATAAAGCCTTCCAATCCATCAACATGGACTGTCTTCAATTTATTTAGACCTTCTTTGACTTACAAGCATATCTCAGATCATTATGCTTTGCTTTATTCTGCTTCGCAGACATTGCAATTCTTACAAATCAAAGGTTTGTGGCAAACCTACAGTGAGCTAGTCTATCAGTGCCATTTTTCCAACAGCAGGTGCTCACTTCACATTTCTGTGTCCCATTTGGGTAATTCTCACAAAATTTCAACTTTTTCATATTATTATACCAGTGAGCTTTGATGTTACTATTGTAATTGTTTTAGGGTACCATAAATTGTACCCATATAAGATAGTGAATTTCATTGATAAATTTTGTGTGTGTTCTGACTGCTCCACCAACCAGCCATTCCCGATCTCTCTCCTTCTCCTGCAGCCTCCCTATTCCCTGAGATGCAACACTATTGAAATTAGCCAATTAATAACCTTACAATGGCCTCTAAGTGTTCAAGTGAAAGAAAGAGTAACACGTCTCTCACTTTAAATCAAAAGCTAGAAATGATTAAGCGTAGTGAGGAAAGTGGGTTGGAAGCACCAAACAGACAAATGTGAATGCAAGGGAAAAATTCTTGAAGGAAATGAAGTACTACTTCAGTGAACAGATGAATGATAAAAAAGCAAAACAGCATTATTTCAGATACGGAGAAAGTTTTAGTAGTCTGGATAGAAAAATCAAACAATTCACAATAATTTTTTAAGCCAAAGCCTAGTCCAGAGAAAAGCCCGAATTTTATGAAAGGCCTTCTATGAAGGCTGAGAGAGGTGAGAAAACTGTAGAAGAAAAGTTTGAAGCTAGCCAAGGCTGGCTCATAATGTTTAAGGAGTGAAGCCATCTCCATAAGTGCAAGGTGAAGCAGCAAGTGCTGATGTAGAAGCTGCAACAAATTATCCAGAAGATCTAGCTAAGATAATTGATGAAGTTGGTTGCACTGAACAAGAGATTTTCAATGTAGATAAATTTGTCTTCTATTGGAAGGAAATGCCATCTAGGACTTTCATAGCTGAAGAGGAGAAGTCAATGCCTGGCTTCAAAGCTTCAAAGGACAGGCTGGCTTAGGGGCTGTGATGGTTAGGCTAATGTGTCAACTCGGCTAGGTAATTGTGTCCAGGTGTTAGGTTCAGCAAGCACTGGGATAATTGTAATACAAGAGCATTTATGGACTTCGATCACCAGTGAGTTTACTGTGTGGATGGCTGATTACATCTGCATCAATCAGGAAGATTGCATCAGCAATGGATGATGCTTTTATCCAATCAGTTGAATGCCTTAAAAGGGGAAGTGATTTCAATATTCAGGGAGAATTTCCAGCTTGTCTTTGGACAGCCAACTTCTCCCAGAAACTCATCAAGGACCTTTCATTGGACTTTCATCGGAGGCCCTGGTTTGCAGCCTGCCTGCAGAACCTGGACTTGTGCATCCCCACAGTCACATGAGAGACTCTTATAGAATCTCATATTATTGACAGATATCTCCTGTTGATTCTGTTTCCCAAGAGAACCCTTACTAATACAGGGGCTAATGTAGCTGGTGACTATAAGTTGAAGCCAATGCTTATTTACAATTCTGATAATTCTAGGGCCCTCAAGAGTTATGTTCAGTCTACTCTGCTTATGCTCTATAAATGTGTGCCTGGATGACAGCACATCTATTTACAACATGGTTGACTGAATATTTTAACCTCACTCTCGAGACCTTCTGCTCAGAAAAGAATATTTCTTTCAAAATATTACTGTTTATTGACATTACACTTAGTCACCCAAGAGCTCTGATAGAGATGTACAATGAGAGGAATGTTGTTTTCATGCCTAACACAACATCCATTCTGCAGCCCATGGATCAAGGAGTCATGTCAACCTTCAAGTATTATTATTTAAAAAATACATTTCATAAGGCTAGAGCTGATCTATATTGTGATTCTTCTTGTGGATCTGGGCAAAGTCAGTTGAAAACCTTTTGGAAATAATTCACCATTCTAGATGCTATTAAGAACATTCATGATTCATGGGAGGAGATCAAAATATCAACATTAACAGGAGTTTGGAAGAAGTTGATTCCAATGCTAATGGATGACTTTGAGGAGTTCAAAACTTCAGTGGAGGAAGTAACTAAAGATGTGGTGGAAATAGAAAGAGAACTAGAATTAGAAGTGGAGCCTGAATATGTGACTGAATCGCTGTACTCTCATAATAAAACTTTAACATACGAGTAGTTGCTTCTTATGGATGAACAAAGAAAGTGGTTTCCTGAGTAGAATCTACTCCTGGTGAAGATGCTGTGAATATTGTTGAAATGACAACAAAGGATTTAGAATATTATATAAACTTAGTCAATAAAGCATCAGTAGTTTTTAAGAGGATTGACCCCAATTTTGAAAAAATTTCTACTGTGGGTAAAATGCTATCAAAAAACATCACAACCTACAACAAATATTTTGTGAAAAGAAGAGGCAATTGATGCAGCAAACCTCAATGTTGTCTTATTTTTAAAAATTGTCCCAGCCACCCCAACCTTCAGCAATCACCAACCTGATCAGTCAGCAGCCATCAACATTGAGGCAAGATCCTCCACCAGCAAAAGAATTATAACTTGCTGAAGGCTCAGTTTGATGGCTAGCATTTTAGCAATAAATAATATTCAATTAATGAATATACATTGCTTTTAGACATATTATTATACACTTAATCAAATACAGTATAGTGTAAATATAACTTTTATATGTAATGGGAAACAAAAAATTTCATCTGACTCACTTTATTGTGATGTCACTTTATTGGATTAGCTATGGATTTTCATGTATGCCTTTTATCATGTTGAGGAAGATTCCTTATATTCATAGTTTTCTGAGTGTTTTTATCAAGAAGGGTTCCTGGGTTTTGTCAAATGCCTTTTCTGTGTCATTTGAGATGATCATGTATTTTTCCCTTTGTTCTAATAATGAGGTGTGTTACATTAATTTATTTTCTTATGTTGACCAACCATTGCATACTTGAGTTAAATCCCACTTATTATGTTGTATAATTCCTTTAATGTGCTTTTGGATTCAGTTTGCTAATATTTTCTTGAGGACTTTTGCATTAATATTCATAAGGGATATTGGTCTGTCATTTTCTATTCAGGTAGACTCTTTTTCTGGCTTTGGTACTTGAGTGCTGCTAGCCTCAAAGAATGAGATAGGAAATATTTCCTCTTCTTCAATTTCTTGGGATTATCTAAGCAGGATTGTGATCATTCTTCTTGTAATATTGATAACATTCACTAATGAAGCTTTTTGGTACTGGGTTTTTCTCTGTTGGGAGGTTTTTGATTACTGATTAAATGTCATTATTTGTTATTGATCTGTTGAGAGTGTCCCTTTCTCCTTGAGTCAGCATAGGGACTTTGGGTGTTTCTAGACATTTCTCCATTTCATCTCAGTTAATTAATTTGTTGGAGTAATGTTGTGCATAAAGTCCTCTCATAATCTTTTTTTAAAAATTATTTCTGTGGTTTGATAGTAATGTCCCCTTTCAATTTCTGATTTTAGTCATTGTGTCCTCTCACTTTTTATTTTTGTCATTCTAGCTAAAGTTTTGTCAATCTTAGGGGATCTTTTCAAAGAATCAACTTTTGGTTTCATTGATTCCCTCTACTTTTTTCTTTTTAATTCTCTATGTCATTTAACTCCACTCTACCCTTCTGCTTTCTTGGGTATATTTTACATTTCTTTTTCTACATCCTCCAATTGTGAGGTTAAGTCTTTTTTTTGAGATATTTTTCTTTTTTAATGTAAGCATTTAGAGCTTTAAACTTTACCTTTACCACTGCCTTTGCTACATCCTACAAGTTTTGTTATGTTGTGTTTTCATTTCCCTCATTTTACCTATTGTATGTTTGAGTGTGTCATTTCATTTCCACATATTTGTAAATTTTCTATTTCTCCCTCTATTATTGATTTCTAGCTTCATTCAATTTTGTATGCATGATTTTGATATTTGTTAATTTATTGAGCCTTGTTTTTTGACTTGTAATATGATCTATCTTGGAGAATGATCCATGTGCCCTAGAGAAGAATGTGTATTCTACTGTTAGAGTGTGAAATGTTCTATATATGTCCGTTAGGTCTAGTTTGTTTTATAGTATCATTTATATCTTCCATATCCTCATTGATCTCCTTGCTGTTCTATCCATTATTGAAAGTGGTATATTAAGACTTTTACTATTAATGTAGAACCATATATATCTCCCCCCAATTCTTCAATATGTGCTTCATATATTTTGAGGCTTTGCTGTTACATGCATATATATTTATAATAGTTTTGCCTGCTTGTTGAATTGATCCCTTTATCAATATATAGCATCCTTATTTTAACAGTTTTTGACTCAGTCTATTTTATCTGATATTGGTATAGCTATCCCAGCTCTCTTCCATTGTTGCTTACTTTCATATTCACTTGATTTTTTGTAGTGTACCATTTTGAGTCCTTTCTCTTTCCTTCTGTATATATCTTTCAGATGTTTTCTTTGTATTTACCATGGGGCTTATATGTAATATCTCAAATCAAAAACAGTCACATTTAAGGGAGTGGGTGTAGCTCAATGACTGAGCACCTGCTTCCCATGTACAAGATCCTGGGTTCCATCACTGATACCTCCTAAAAAAGCAAGCAAAACAAAAACAGTGACATTTATTTGATACCAACTTAACTTCAATAGCATACACAAGCACTGTTCCTATACCCCTCTTTCTGCTTCTTGTACTTGTTACAGATTATATCTTTATACATTGTGTGTGTCCAAACCACAGACTTATCATTATTTTTATGCATTTTCATTTTAGAAACTATAAGAAGTAAAAAGTGGAATTACATACAAAAATACAATATAATTGTACTGGCATTTGTAATTACCCTTTGGTTACCTTTACCAGACATCTTTATCATTATGCTTCATCATTCCAATGTCTAGAGTCCTTTCTTTTCAGTTTGGAGAACGTTGTTTAGCATTTCTTGTAGAATAGGTTTAGTGGTGATGAACTCCCTCAGGTTTTGTTTATCTGGGATTATCTAATCTCTCTCTCATTTTTGAAAGACAGTCACCCAATATAATATTTTTTCTTGGCAATTATTTTCCTTCAACACTTTAATTATTTTGTCCCATTGCCTTTTTACCTGTGGTTTCTGATGGGAAATCAGCACGTAATCTCATTGGGTCCCATGTATATTACATGTTACTCTACTCTTGCAGGTTTCAGAATTCTACCCTAGTCTTTGGCATTTGACAGTTTGACTATTATGTGTCTAAACATGGGTCTCTTTGAGTTTATCCTGTTTGAGGCCCATTGGGCTTCTTGAATGTGTATTTTCATGTATTTCATTAAATTTGGGAAGCTTATTTTGCCATCATTTCTTTGAGTATTCCTGATGCCCCTTTCTCTCTTTTTTCTCCTTCTGGGATGCCCATATTGCATATATTGGCACACTTTATGGTGTCCCACAGGTCTCTTAGGCTATGTTTACTTTTTAAAATTTTATTTTTGTTTCTGATCCTCTGCATGAATCATTTCAGTTGTCTTATCTTTGAATTCATGATTCTTTCTTTTGGAAGTTCTTCTGCTGTTGAAACCCTTCAGGGGCTTTTTAAAAATTTTCATTATTGTGTTCTTTAATTCTGCTTTTCACTTAGGATCCTTTTTAGAATTTCTGTCTCATCATTGAGATTTTCATTTTTTTCCTTCATCATTTTCTTAGTATCCTTTAGTTCTTTCTCAGTGTTTTCCTTTATCCCCATTAGCAAATTGAGGAACATTTTTTGAGGTCTTTGTCTGGTATCGCCAAAGTCTGGTCTTCTTCCTTTTGGTTTCCAAACTTTTACCTTGTTCCTTTGAATGGACAATCATTTCCTGATTCTTTGTTTATCTTATAATCTTTTATAGTATACTGCACATTTTAATATTTTAATGTGTTGACTCTAGAATTTTGACCCTGTGCTGTCTGTTCCTTAAGTTTGATTCCAGCTAGTGAAAAGACAGAGATTTCCTTGAGTGCCAGGAGCTAACAAAAACAAAGCAATACACACACACAAAAACATCTTTCACTGACTTTGCAAATTGGCCATGTGTTGGCGATTGCTCTCTTGCAGAGTTGGTACTCCTATCAAGGACATCAATCTGTGCCAAAAATGCAGGATTCCTTTTGTCTTTTCTGAACCTGCATATTGTCCTGGGTTTACATACGTGGCATTAGGATTTCTCCCATTTAGAGCAGTCTAAATCCCCCCTCTACTCCTTATGAAATAGAAATTTCCCCTCCTGGATACTCTTTTGTGTCTTAAAGCTATTAATCCTTTTCCCCAGGCTGCTTTGACTTAATTGTTTCTTGCACTGCTTTAGCTGTCTGCAAGATGCTTCTGCCTGCAGGTCAAGTTCTGGGAAGACAAGCCAGAGATGAGTATCCTGGTTCACTCCTTCAGGATCCCACCTGACAAACAGGCACCAACATACAGACAACCCATTGTGTTCATAGGGGTTACTCTGTTCCCTCTGGATCAGGGTTAGGGGCCTACAGTGAGAATGCAGGCCAGTTTCACATTGTACCTAGGAGAAAGTGGGGAGGGCAACATTGGCAATACTAGCCTCTCTTACTGATTTTAAAATAAGTTTTCTTGTCTTGGACTTGCTAAGTTACTTCTACCCTTTAACAGCTTTCTGGAATTTTGAGGAAGATGGAACTGCCAGTTTTTGCTAGTTCAAATATTCATTGGGGCAAAAGTACCCTGGAGCATCTTACACTGCCATCTTGTATCAGAAGTTAAACATTCTTTTTTTAAAAAAAAAAAAATCAGTTTTATTGATATATATTAATAAAACACACAATCTATCCAAAGTGTACAATCAATGGTATTTGGTATAATCACATAGTTGTGCATTCAATTCAATCATTATTAGAGTATTTTTCATTATTCCAATGTTAATAGTAATAATAAACACATAAAACCAGACAAACAAACAAAAAAACTGTACCCCTTAATATTAACCTCTTAATCTCTCTAAGCTTCCTCTGCCAAACATAGCTGCTATTTCATTTCACATCTCTCTAATATATTTTGTGCATTCATATTTTTTCTTAAGCATTATTTTTCAATTTTATTGATACCTATTAATAAAGCACAAATCCATCCAAAAAGTACAATTAGTGGTATTCGGTGTAATCACATGTTTTTGCATTCAGCACTCCAATCATTCCCAGAGCACTTTCATTATTCCAATAATAATAATAAACAACAAACAAACAAACAAAACTCATCACCTCTCAGTCTCTCTTCTTGACCAGAGCACTTTATGGATAATACAGTATAATGCACACTGCATTAAAAATCAGAAAGCATGTTTGTTTGTCTGGTTACTAGTGATACAAAGTTTCATCATTGATTCTGGGGATCTCTTTATTGTAAAGCTATGCTTTTCCATACAACCAACCTGCAAGTATTTGGTGAGGTGATACTTTGGCACCATGAGACCTCTGGTGAGGATGGGAATAAATCTCTTATCTACGGCTTTGGGCATCAAAATATCTTTAATATTGTTATTATGTTGACTTTTCAAACTTTTTAACTTTTCAATGTAAACATTTGTTTTCCAAAAACCATAAAATATGCAGAAAAGTGAAATTCAATTTTATAGTGACTCACTCCTCAATTGAAATGTGAGCATGTTCTTCTTTTTGATGTTTTTTTGAAACCTAGGTTGTAGAGAGTATGATAGCCATTCATGTACCAAGATATTTACATGCTTCCCATAGTATCAATGTAATCAAAGAGATCTGGACATAAGAGAGGTGGTGGGAGAGTAACTGGTGGTCCAAATGGGCATGGAGGCAGCCTGCATGAAAACAAAGGGGTGTTGGGGTTAGAAGTACTGGACATTGAATTTTAGGCATGACTTTTCTGGTCCAAGTCCCAACCCTGGCATGGGGGCTGGTGGGAATATATTAGTTCCGTGGGGCAGCTTTTGACTTGATATTATATGGTTTATTTCCAGGAGATCTGTAGGAGTTCTCACTTTCATCTGTTGGAATTTGACTTTCATTTTCATTCTCCTAAGCATTTTTTTTTCTATATTATTAACTCCTTCAAAGGCTGGTAACAGTAATTCAGACAGATAGACAGATTTTTTCCTTCTATTTCCATATCCATTGTAAATCACAAGTTTCTCTCTTAAAATCATTTGAAATAATGGTAACTGGGTAAATGCAGCCATCTTCTGACCAAATGGCAGAATATTGGTCACCAACTTTCCAACATTCCAGGGGAGTCATGGTGTTCTTCCTTTTATTTTTATTCTTAACAGGTTTTCTTCTAGGTGTGTTTTTTGCTTCGCTCAAAGCTTCAGAAATGCCAACATTTTTACAGCATGTGTAAATGAATCCACATTTTATCATAGGCTTTCTCAAAGATGTATTATCCAAAATGCTTCTGCAAACTCGCTCTTGGGTCATTTTGGTATGTCCCCATCATCTTTGAGCCGTTTCTTGTTTTCTGGCACAAGATATCAAGCTCTCTCACCTTGTACGTCCCTTGCTCCAGACCTGGAGTCAGCCATTTCTTCTATGAATCCAGCTTCTTTCTAATTGTAAATGACTCTTAGAAGCCAAAATAAAGCACTAGGTAAGTTTATTGCTTATGGAGCATCCTTGCTTCTTGACTCTTTCAGGGTACAGAGCTATAAATAAGCATTTTTAGAAACCATGAGCTAATATGGGTATTTAATCTGTATTTAACATTATGTTCTTTTCTAAATTTTTTTTACTTTATACTTGACATTCTTTTTTCTTTCACTAAAACAATTGATTCCTAAAACCAGCAATATTCTTTCTTATTGTTTTATCCTAACATACACATAAAATAGTTTCAAGATCACACCATCAATATTGCTATTAAAAATAACCTACTGAGAGAAGTGTGAAGTTCTTTTTTTTCCATACAGAAGTTGTGAGGGCTTGGAAATATGTACCCCAGGAAAATATGTTCTTAAACTTAATCCATTCCTGTGGGTGTGAACCCACTGTAAACAGGACCTTTTGATACAGTTATTTCGGTTAAGGATGGTTCAACTGAATCAGGATGGGGATAATCCTATTACTAGAGTCCTTTATTAGCAGAATAAAATTCAGACACAGAGAGAGAAATCCGATGAGGAATTAGCCAGCAGGTGGAAGTCAACGGAACCAGGAAAAGAGAAACCAGGAGAAGTCGCCTTGTGTATTGCCATGTGAAAGAAAAACAGAGGACCAAGGATCACTGGTAGCCAGCCTGCAAAACGTTGATGGACCTTGAAGACATCATGTTGAGTGAAATAAGTCAGACACAAAAGGTCAAATATTGTACGATCTCACTGAGAATAAGCAAATTCATAGAGTCAGTAACTAGAATACAGGTTACCAGGAGCTGGGGTGGGAGGTAGGGAATGGGGAGTTAATATTTAATTGGTACACAATTTCTGTTTGGGGTGATGGAAAAGTTCTGGTAATGGCTATTGGTGAAGGAAGCACAACATTGTGAATGTAATTAACATCCCTGAATTCTATATTTGAATGTAGTTGAAAGTGGGGAAGTTTTAGGCTGTTTTGTATGTTATTAGAATAAACATTTTAAAAACCAAGACTGTACAACACAAATAGAGCACCCAATTGTAAACTATGGACTATAATTAATAGTATAATTATATAATTAATTCTTTCATCAGTTATAACAAAAGCACCACACTAGTGCATGGTATTAATAAGGCAGTATATGGGAACTCTGTCTTTTTGTATGATTTTTCTGTCAACCTACAACTTGTCTAATAAAACTATATATTCTAAGAAATGGGGTTCACACCCACAGAACCAGGGGTTGAGACTTGGACATAACTTTTGTGAGGGACAAGATTCAATCCCCACCAGTCCCTCCCTGTATTCTCTAGACAGTGTTGCCAGATAAAAATCTAGGGTAATCATAGAGCTCACTTCATTTGTTTCCTTATTTCAGTGCTGCAGAGTTATTTCATGCCTTTTGTCCAGTATTTTTAATTCTTCATAATGGGATGGTAATTTTGGTCCCAATTACTCCTCGTGTCTGAAAGAAGAAGCCTAGCTATTTCTTTATTCTAATCTGTTGTAATTGTTATTATTTCAAATATTTCCAGCTCTCTCTAGAGTTACAGCCTGATTAGATTTGTTATTATTTTTCTGACTGTTTCACCAATGCATAACAAGACTCACCATTCTTCGGTCTCTCGTAACAGCTTTCTCACTGCTTGCTGCCAAGTCCTTGAGACACTTGCTTCATAATTAGGGGAATTTTGTAGGGAAGTTTCTCGTTTCTAAGTTCCAATTTTCATTTCAGTCAATATAGGATAGGTTATGCTGTAAGAATGCTTTATTCAAAGGGCAAAAATGTATCTCTTTTTTAATATGATGTGTCCATTACAGATTGGCAGGAATCTCTGCACATCAAAGCCTTTAGGTGTCCATCATGGCAGACAGATATAAACAGACATATGTGCACACACACATGTAAAATTTAAGGTAGCAATAAGTGCTAGGAGGAAACGAAGTAGGCCTCTGAGAAGCAGAACATGGGTGAACAAGGAGAGGGAAGGAAGCTACAGATACTGTGGTTAGGAAAGAAAGGCTTCTCTGAGGCTGTAACCTGCGTTGAGATGGAAGAACTAGAAGACAGTTGCAAAAAGAAAAGGAGGAAGAGCTTTCTGGAGTGAAAAAACCAGATGTGTGAAGGTTTTAAAAAGAAAAAGAACTTGGTGTTTTGGCCAAGTGAAACATGTAGTGAAATCAAAACTATTTTGCCTAACTACATGTTCAAGGCATTCAGCCAATATCAATGCCCACTTTGAGTCCTTTTTAATATAGAAAGAATACATTAGAAATAAATGTTTGTGGTCTTTGGCCTGAATTCCTGAGTATCCTGAAATGGGGGTATTGTCAAACTATGTTGGGAATCCTGTGGGACACAACTGGCAGCAACACATTCATCCAACATGGACCAAACTGTGCCATCTGGGTGACTCCTGCCAGAGTGGTTGGGCAGACCCAACTGAAGCAAAGAAAGATATTGCATGAGGATCCTTAGGAAAGTGCTGGAGAAGGATGCAAAAGCCAGTCCCTTTCTTAAAGTAGGGCCAACCAGGTGATGTCATTTGTATTTCAGAGTGGTGAAACCCCATCCTTATTTAGCCTTTTTCTCCTGCCCCACCAGCTGGAGATTCATTTCCCAAACTCTCTGGGTCTGGAGACCTCATTTTTACCACTCTATCCTGTACTGAAGGATATTTGTTAAGGGAAACCTTCCCTCTAGGAATTGCCTTGCTAGTGGGAATTAGCATTTGCAGTGTATTGATTAAGTCTCCTTTTTCTCACACAGAGTTTGTTTGGTCACTGCCGAATATTGCCTTCCATTTTCCATCCTTTTCTATTCTTTCTCATTGGTGTATTCGTTCTTTATGTCTGTCAATAATTTCAATCAGGGTAGTCAGACGATGTTAGCTTGCAACTTTTTTATGTGTATTTATGGTGACATTGCATATCTCTGATCCCATCAGTTTTGTGTCCCTTTTCTAGTTTACCTCTCAAAGGGCAATCATACCCTAACCATTGCCAGGTTAGAGTGCTGGGGAAAAAAGTGTACATTTACATATGTTAAATATGTTAATACCTTTGAATTTCACTTCTAGGACACAGACTCCATAAACACTTTCATTTGTCAAGAAATCAAGGAAGAAAACTTTTTTTACAATAACTTATTTTCTAAAGGGTGAAAGTTAACAAGAGTCTGTAAATAAACTTTTCTGGGTATGACCTGTGTATATACAGAGGATGCATCTACTTACATAGAGGATATTTCAATCATTGACTTTTAGTAAAGTAGAAAGCTAGAAACTTTTGTAACTTTTTTTTTTTTTTTTTTTGGCTTAGTTCCTACCTAACTCCCAGGAATGATTTGTAAATTAATGAGATAATGTCTGAGAAGCACTCTGATCTCTTAAGAGAAAGGAACCAGATATATGCAAGGTATCATCATTATTGTCCCTTTATTCTGCTTAACTTTTGTACTTCTGGGAAAATGATCAAGCTGCTTCTTCCTTTCCAACAGTCTTTTACCCAAGTGGCCGGATTCTTTTTTTCTATATGGATTATGAATTGACTGTTCTCTCTGGCCAAACTTAACATTAATTATTTTAGCAGAAACAAAAATACAGTATATTACCCCTTTTATTTGAACCTACAATTAGGACAATACTTGTTAAATATATGTCCCAGAGACTTAGATCTTCAGTCTGTTCATATGCAATTTGAGCCCTGAATCTCAGCAGAGTTGCGGCCAATACCTACCCTCCAGTTCATTGGACTTGCCCAGGACAACTAACAAAATGATGATGATGGACAACCTCCCTCGCAAAAAACAGAGAGTATCTACAACTGCAAGCAAAACAGTTCCTTCTATCTGCCCATAAGATCTAAGCCCCCTCTCAATCTGAAGCAGAGCACACATCACCATCCCAATATCCTAAATATTGAGGAATGAACAAATAAAAGGAGGGAATGAAAACATGGGCCAAAGTAGACTTATTATTAGTGTAGTAACGGAAGGTTCTGAGGGGAGGGGAAGGGAAGAACAGGTGGAACATAAGGCATCTTTAGGGTATTGGAATTGTTCTGCTTGATATTGTAATGATGGATACAGGCCATTATACATTTTTTCGAAACCTATAAAACTATATGGTGCAAAGTGTAAACCATAATGTAAGCTATAGACCTTGGTTAGTAAAAATGCTTCAATATTTGTTCATCAAATATTGATGTAATAACATCATACTAATGTAAGATGTTATTAATAGGGGAAAATGTGGGAGGGGCAGGGGTGGGGTTTATGGGACTCCTCTATACTTTCTATGTAACTTTTCTGTAATCTAAAACTTCTTTAAAAATAAAGTTTATTATATGAAAAAAAAATACAAATTTTTAGATCTTAGATCACACACAGTTTTAGGCCTTAGGTTATATAACTTCAAGTGAACCAGATGGAATTTGAACATAGATCTGTTTAACTTCCATTGCCCATCTCCACAAACACAAACATATTTTTCTACTATAGAAAATAAAAACAGTTTCCCTAATCTCAGCAATCGCATTATGAGCAGAAATTGGAAGGAAATTAACAAAGTGGAATCACACC
The DNA here is from genome assembly GCA_029593785.1 of Cabassous unicinctus. Lineage (NCBI taxonomy): Eukaryota > Metazoa > Chordata > Mammalia > Cingulata > Chlamyphoridae > Cabassous > Cabassous unicinctus. The sequence goes on from JAQZBX010003445.1 coordinate 19,136, forward strand.
AAATTGTGCCTCTAGCTGTTGCAGGTATCTGGTGGTAAGGGTTTGGGTCCATAAGAGTTTTTATCTCAAAATATGAGTCCTGCGACTCCCAATTCATTCTTTAGTCCTTTTAAAACCATGGGTTCAAAGACTGCCCTAATGACAGTGATGCATAGATGTATAGAGTGGTTGGATTTTAAGGGACACTCAGAGCCAAGCTGTTGGTGCTGAGGGCTGAGAATGCAGCCCAAGCCCTGTAGAATGGCAGTGAGTGGCTGGTTGTGGCCCACAGTGTACCCGATGGATGGAGGCACTGATGTACCAGTCTAGCGGCCAACTACCAGGCTGCTAGTTCCAACTCTGTCCCCCACCAGCTGTGAGACCCTGAACAAGTCATCAACCTCTGTGCAACTCAGGGGCCACATTAGTTAGGAATGAGGTAAACTGCACAGGGTGGAGACAAGGGAAACAAAGGCTGGTTCACAACCTCTTAACATAAGGTCTTTCTCCTCAGAATGTATCTGGCACACACATATCAGTGGATATAATGTTCCCTGTCATTACAGGGACTAGAGGAAGAGCAGCCATCTCGTGAACATGAAGAAGAAAACTGCTGGCTGATACTGACAGGCTGACACAGCCAAGTAACCCTAGACGTGATGATGTTATGGTACAACTGCCCCAGTCTAGGTTATCGCCAGATGTTTTGTTATGGGAGAAAACCATTCTTATTTGATTAGGCCACTGTAGTAGGGTTCTTTAACATTTAATCAGATCTAACAAGGATTGGACAAAAAAAAATCAACACTCCTGAGAAATATTTGATCTATCTATATGTAATTTATAATTTATCAGTATATAATTATTCATGTGTTGGGGTATGTAACCATTGGGGAATTTGATGTAATTATGAATTCCAAAAATATAATTGGATCATGCCTGTAATCTAATCTGTTAATCTGGGCATGATTGAATTATGATTAGGGCGTTAACTGGGCCATGTCAGTCAGTAGGGCGTTGAGCCCCACCCCCTGGTGGGTGGGGAATTGAATGTAAAAGCCAAGGCAAAGAACAGAGGAGGAGCAGTCTTTGAGAAGCAGCTTTAATGTTGGAAAGAAGGCCCCAGGAGAAGAGAAGCGAACCGTTCGCCTAATCGCCTACAGCTGACCTTGTGGAGGAAACAGGAGCTAAGCCTGGAGAGAAACGCAGCCCCAGGAAGAGAGGAATCCAAGAAGCCTGAACCCTGGGCAAATGTCGGCAGCTGTCTTGCTCCAACACGTGACAAAGGACTTTGGTGAGGAAAGAAACTTATGCTGTATGGCCTGGTAACTGTGGACTTCTACCCCAAATAAATACCCTTTATAAAGACCAACTCATTTTTGGTATTTCACAATAGCACCCCTTTAGCTGACTAATACAGGGTATATACATAAAAATAATTTCCAATGGGTGTGAGTGATCAAAAGAGTGTGGAGGTGTGACTTCATCAAGATGGCAGTATAAGACATCCCACGAGCTTTGCCCCTTAGAGACAGCTAAATAAGAGGGCAGATTCAATTCTCTTGGAAAAATGGAAGATGATCAAGACTGGGAAATGACTCACCTGGACTTTAAGTTTAAAAAAAAAAACACCTAAAAAGTTAGAAGAATAGCAGGCTATATTTGCCAGTCTGGACCCCTCTCCTATGCTTGGAGCTGCACCATTTCTGTGGCTCACAGAGGCAGCTTCCCTGTTCAGGCACCTCCTACCACAGTCCTCACTACACATCCACCCACAGTGGTGATTAGCAACACATGCACATTCAAACACAGGGATTGAGGCCACACAGACAGAGAGTGGTGCTTTAGAGCATTCAGAACAGCTTCCTGAAGAAAGATTGGCAAGATGTGCAGACTCCCAGTGCAGAAAGTAATTGCTGGTTCACCTAAATGAAAGTGTTGGATATCTGTGCATTCTCCCATCTAGGTCTGTTAAGGACAGACTCAGGGCATGGGTCAAAATCCCTCTAACCCAGAAGTTACTAGAGGAAGAAAATCTGTGTGGAAAGGAGGACAGGAGCTGCCAAATGGCAATGCAGATCCAGAGCTGAAAGCTGGAGTGAAAGGGTGGTCCTGAGCATGGGGGTGGAGTCAAGCAAATGGTAGCCATTGGGGAGGAAAAACCATCATAAAACAAGGAGAATAGCCCAGAATTCATGAAGGAGGAAGAGGGGAAAGGAAATCCTCTCCTGGAAGGGAAAGAGTCGCACATACTAGGATAATCTTTCAAGTTCCCCTGCATGCCCAGAGCAAGATGCAGGGCTCATAAAGGCATGAGAAAAGCCAAACTCTTCACTACAGGCTGTTCTAAAGGTTCAGTATAAACTGGGCCCAAGCATTGAAGAAGAACCTTAACACACAGGCATCTGCACTATAACCTTAGGGAAGATGGAGAAAATGACTTCCAGAATTAGCACATCAAAATAATCAAATGCCCAAACATCAACAAAATATCACAAATCATACTAAGAAACAGGAAAAGATGGCTCATTCAAGGGAACAAATTAAAACAACAGAGTAATCACAGATACTGGAATAACTAATTAAAGATTTTCAGTCAAATCTCTCAAATAAGTTCAGTGAGCTAAAAGAAAGCATGGGCATAGGATTCAAGGGAATCAATAAGATGATGTGTGAGCACAAAGATAATGGAAAATTTATAAAGGAACATAATATAACTTTGGAGGATGAAAAACACGATAATGAAGATTAAAAATACACAAGAGGCTTTGGCAACATATTTGAACAGGCAGAAGAAAGAATCAGCAAACTAGAAAATGGGACAATTGAAATCATGTAGTCAGAAAAGCAGATAGAGAACAGAATGAAAAAAAGTGAGCAAAGCCTAAGGAACCTATGGTACAACATGAAACAACAAAATAGGCACCATAGGATTCCCAGAAAAGGAGGAGAAGGAAAAAAGGGCAGAAAGAATATTTGAGGAGATAATGGCTGAAAACTTCCCAAATTTGATGGGAATGCACATACACATCCAAGAAGCTCAAGAACTCCCCAAACCAAGATAAGCACAAATAGACCAACTCCAAGACATATAATAATCAAAAAGTTGAATGCCAAAAATAAAAAAAAAAGAATTCTGAAAGCAAAAGAGAAGTGATTCATCAGTACAAGAGATCCTTGTACAATAATAATTCCATTATTGTCAAACAACTTTGAGTAGGATGAGGTTACCTTAAGTTGTTTCCCACCTCAATCAGGATGGTCCTTAATCCTATTATTGGAGTCCTTTAGAAGCAGAATAAAATTCAGACAGAGAGAAAGAAAGCCACAGAAGGAAGAAGCTGAAATTTAATGGAACTTGGAAAAGAATGGAAAAGGCAGGAGAGGTACCATGTGCCTTATCATTGACAGAGGAACACAGGACCTAGGATCACAGGCAGCCAGCCCCAGAATGCCACAGTATTCAGGAAGAAAGCATCATCTTGAAGTCACCTTGTTTGGACTTTCTTTTAGCCTCAAAACTGTGAGCAAATAAATTCCCATTGTTTAAGCTGACCCATTATTTGGTATTTGCTTGAACAGCCAAGGAAACTAAAACACTATGTTATTTAAAGCAGAGCCTGGCATATATAGTTGGATCCAAAGGGATAAAAGCAGTTGGAATGGCAATAGTTATAGTTTATGAGTGATGGAATCTTTGTGAAATGGGGCTAAATGTCCAGGTAAACCAACACCAAGCAGCAAAACACAGATACACAGCTGGAGAGGAAGTGGCTTATTGAGGGCCAGGAAAGGACATCTGCTCACCCTGGGCTGGTTTTTCTGCAGCAACCTGGGCAGTCCACAGGGACCATGCACAGAAAGGCCCACATTTGTTTAATGCTCTTCTCTTTTGCTCTTGAAATTTTTAATAATTTCTTCTTTGTGTGTTTTTTATGCAAAGTCCATGGGGCCAGAAAGCAGATGTGTGAGCAGAGGATTCAGGCCCAATGTGCATGCCCACCTTTCTTTCCACTCCATTGGCACTGAGGTTCCAGCAGCCCATGACATGTGGGAATACCAGGGAAGCCTGTTCCTAATGACTGAGTTAGGTGGGCTGACAGCCCCGAGAGGTCTTGCTTTCAGTTGAAACCAGAACTTATTTCAAACTCACAAGAAAGCAATTGTGTTCTAAGAACCACTATGAATCAAGGACCCTATCATGTTCTTTCTTACCCCTTGCTTCCCTATGTTAGCAAACTGCTGACACTGAAAATGGCATTATCATAGGAAGAAAGGGAAAAAAGGTGGCCCATCTTTCTTTTTCCTCTCAGTCCTTCCTTACACCTCAGTAAGCAGAAGGTTGAGAGTGTTGGTGGAATGTCAAGGCACATATCAATAAGTGAAATACAAACATTTGGGTTAGTTCTGTCAACTGTTTTGGTAAGATCAAAAGATCTTATACTTGTTTTTTTAATATTTAAAAATTATTTTTATATCAATATTATGAGTTACTCAGTTAACAAAAGATGATAACTACAATAACAATAAATCTTTGATCAGTGGTTATACTCCACTTATTTTTGTCCTTTTCTCAATCTTGAGGGTTTGGGGATGATGTCCACTCTGACTGCTCCAGGCTGAGAAGGGACGTAGAAATCATGGGGCAGAGGAATGGAATTGCTTTGCTTGAAGTTGAAGATACTCTTTGCTTTTGGGTTGGGGCTAGTCCATCATCATCATTTTGTTAGTTTTCCAGGGCAGCTCTGAAGAACTGGAGAGTAAGAGTTGGCTGCATATCTGCTGGGTTTCAGGGCTCCACTAGCATAGAAACAATTTGAAGGCTTTGAGTCTGAGAAATATACTTAACAAGTAAATTGAAAATTATAGGTTCAAATAAAAGAAGTACAAGAACCATGATTAGGGGATTTATAAATGTGTATAACTATGTTATTACATTTGCTTTTAAGACTGGCATTGCACAATATAAACATTCATGGTAAAAGTCATACTTATAAATTTTTAATTGTTCTTTACATAGGACACTAAATAGCAAGTAAAAAATACTATGGCAATTACAGAAAAAAAGGAAAAGCTTTATATTTTAGTACTTTTAGCAATACTTTCTTTGTTTTTGAACAAGGAGACCATATTTTCATTTTACTCTGGGCCTCACAAATTATGTAGCTGGCTCCAAGCTCATGAGAAGGGGGAGAGCAAGTACCTTAGGGCATCTTAAAAGTTGACATTGTTTGGAGATGTGTAAAATCAGAAAGATGCACTTTGAAAAAGACATTTTATGCATTTGTGATTTTGTGATTCATTCACCTTCAATTCCGCAGCCCATTTTGTTTTTTAAAATGTATTCTTTACTCAGCTATGTTAGCAGAACATAAGAAAAGGCCTTTTTCTCCCCCATTAGAAGTGAGGGAACACAAATCCTGGGTGCTGAATGTGATGGTGGCACTAAGAATGCAGTCAAAGCTGCAGCAAGGGGAATGTATCTAGCCCTCCCCACTGATGGACTCTGGTTTGGGAGTTCTCAGTCCAGATTTGGAGGAAAGGAGGCTGGTGTCACATGTTTATTTTACTAAAAAGGACTATTTCTTCACATCCCAATACAAAACAAGCCACCTAAAAGATTCTTGGAACCACCTATGATGTTTATTTCATCATAGGACAAACCAGAGGAAGTTTCATGCTGACCTTTGGAGAAAACATATTGGACTTTTCAGAGCCAGGAAGTTCATCACTAAGGTTTTGTTTGTTTGTTTGGTGAGTGCAGCTAAGCATCTGCTCATCCTTTCCATCTACTGAAAAGGAAATGGGAACATGGACAAGTTTTAGGTGTGAAGAATAGCAAATGTATTGGCTACAGTATTGCCACAGGCCCAGATGAAATGCATACCTATGTGGTCTCTGTATAAAAACTTCAAAAGTAGATTTAATATACATGATAACTAAAGTAGGAAAAACCCCACAAAATCCATAGTGGCCAAGGGGCTTACTTTCGGGCCACTCAACAAGAGGGTGTCAGAGTTGAAATGGCCCATCTCCCAACTGCCACCCGGGATCTCTGACAGAGTCTCCTGCTTCTGTAGTACACAGCAGCAGTGGAAAATAGAATAATGTAGGAACTTGCCTGGTACAGACTCTAAGAAGAATGTGATATGCCTGCTTGGGTCAAATATTCCACTTGTGCTTAATTAGCATGTATTACTATTATAATCTAATAAAAGAGAAAATAGACAGGAGATGAACTGGAAACCGATACAACATGGCAAATTGTTTAAGATACGAAGTATCCCCAGTTAATGGAGTGTGGACATTTCCTGGGAACTGCTCTTGCTCTCATTAACACATAAACGATATTGACTGTTATTTCTGTCTGGTGGTGTTATTCCCTTCTCTCCTCACCTAGATAACTCCTTTATTCATTCAACTAATATTTGTCATATCTACTAAGGACCAGCTTCGGTTTTAAGTATTGAAGATATAGCAACGAACAAAATCCCTGGTATCATGGAACTTACATTCTGGTGAATTGCCCCTCCCTCCCAAGACATCTGTGGAAGTTTGAGATTATTTATGAACCCCCAAAAAGAGAAGGATTATGTTTGTAAACTGGTCTGTTCCTCTGGGTGTGACACCCTTTGATTGTATTAAATTCAAAAGTTTTAAGTTTTACTTGATTAAATCAAATTAGGAGTTTTGATTTGACCACATCGGTAGGGCATGACTCAGGGTTGAGCCCTTGCCTCCTTGGTGGGCTGGTATAAATGGTCACTCACTCAAGATAGAGGAAGAGAGAGAGCTCCATAAACATGGCAGATGAGAGAACTTTGATTCTGCAGCCCTGGGAACAGAGATGGGCCATTTGCCTGGTAGTTGGCAGCACTGAGAAAGCCAAGAAAGAAACAAGCCCTATCCAGCCTGTAGCTGAGAGAGAGGAAGGCTGGACCCTTACAGAGATCAACAACCATCTTGCTTCAACATGTGGCAACTGACTCTGGTGAAAAAATAATCTTGAGTTGGACTCTTTAGGGCCTTGTAACTAAAAGCTTTTACCCCAAATAAATATCCTTTATAAAAGCCAACAGATTTCTAGTACTTTGCATCAGCACCCCTTTGGCTGACTAATACAGAATTTGGTACCAGGAGAGTGGGGGCACAGTCTGATGCAATTACCAAAAATGCTGGAAAAGTTTTATAAATGGGTAAGGGGTATTTTTTGGAAGAATTGTGAGATGCTTCATAGAAAAGGCTTAGATTGCTTTGAAGAGACTGTTGGTAGGAATGTGGAGCCTGAAGTTATTTCTGATAAGGCCTTAGAATGAAATGATGACACTCTTATTCAAAACTTGAAGAAAGGTGATCTGTGTTTAAAGCTGCAGAGAACTTAGCAAGATTTACTCCTGATGTTATATGGAAGGCAGAATTTGAAAATGATAAGGTTGGACATTTAGTTGAAGAACTTTCCAAAGTAAACCTGGAGAATGTGGCCTGGTTTTTCCTTGCAGCTCATCATAAAATGCTAGATGAAAGAGATAAGCTGAGAACTAAATTGCTGGGCACAAAGAAACCAGAAACTGGTTCAGAAAATTCCAAGCCTCTGGAAATCAAGCCTCCAGATGATAGTGTCCCATTTGAGGAATTAACTAAACTTGGAACTTGTAAGCCAGGATTGAAAATGTAGTCATCTAGGAAAGATTTGTGGGCAGTCTTACTGTCTGATGTCTTGAACCCCTGCTTCCTGCATGCTAAACTGACAAAGTTTTTGTGAGATGTGTATGAACAAAACCACTGCCAGCCTGGACTAAAAGAGACAGAGAGGGGAGAAGTGGAAGGGAAAACAGCTTTAAGAGAAAAACCATGGACGCTGAGGTCTGGAATTAAAACATCTCCTTGGGCTGAGAGAGACACCTCACACACGTGTATGGAGAGAGTGAATTTGCCCAGGTATTTGAAGAAGGTGGATGTTCCATCCTGCTGTTCAGTGAGATTTTTGCCACCCCAGGCTACAGAGAGGGTGGAGAACATTCTCCATGGGTTGGGGAGAGTAAGGTCAACACCCCAGTGCTCTGAGAGGGGTGGTCCTGTTTCCTATAGATTAGGGAAGGCCAGGTCACCACCTCACTGTTTTGAGGAGGTTGGGCCTGTAAGCCAGAGAATAGGGAGAGTGTTGCCACCACCTCACTGTACTAAGGGGGCTGAGACTGTACTCCAGAGATTGGGGAAAGAGTGGCCATCACCCCAATGTTCTTGGAGGGTGAGGTCTGGAGCTCGGTCACCTGTGAGGTGCTTGATGAAGGTGGAAAGAAAATGGCCATTTGTCAAGCCTGTGGAAAGGGTGGGCCCCAGAAGTCCCCAAGGAGAAAAAAAATATCATCTTGAGAATGACTCTCAAATTTTGAAATCTAATGGAGTATGCCCTGCAGGTTTTCAGAACTGTTTGGGACCAGTGATTCATGTTTCCCTCCCAAATTCTCCTTATGATAGTGCAAATATTTATTCTTTGTTTGTCCCTTTGTATATTGGAAGCAGATAAATGGTTTTGTGAGTTTATCAGGTCTATAGCCACAGGGGACTTCGCCCCCCAAACAAACTGTATTTCTATAAATTGATTGTGATATGATTTTGTACTTAGCATTGTTACTCATTTAAGGTTTTTTGGAATATTGTAATATCTTCTTTGGGATTCAGAGGGTGAAGTGTGGCATTTTGATATTATTTATGAACCCCCAAAAAGAGAAGGATTATGTTTGTAAACTAGTCTGTTCCTCTGGGTGTGATACCCTTTGATTGTACTAAATTCAAAGGTTTTAAGTTTATTTGATTAAATCAAATTAGGGCTTTTGATTCGACCAAGGCAGAAGGACATACCTCAGGGTTGAGTCCCTGTCCCCTTGGTGGACTGTTATATACAGGCACTCACTAAAGAAGACATGGGAAGAGAGAGAGCTCCATAAAAATGGCAGAGGAGAGAACTTTGATCCTGCAGCCCCAGGAAGAGAGATGAGCCATTTGCAGTGCTGAGAAAGCCTGGAAAGAAACAAGCCCTATGCCAGCCTGCAGCTGAGAGAGAGGGAGGCTGAACCCTTGCAGAGATCAGCAATCATCTTGCTTCAACATGTGGCAACTGACTTTGGTGAGAAAGCAGCCTTGAGCTGGAGCAACTGTAAGCTTTTGCCCCAGATAAATATCCTTTATAAAAGCCAACAGATTTCTGGTACTTTGCATCAGTATGCCTTTTGCTGACTAATACAATGTCATTCACAGGACTTTTTCAAGGAGTCTTTTCTCCCCTCACTCCCCTGGAGGGAGTTAGGTTCACTGTTAATGCTCTCTCATAATGCCCAATATTTCTTTAATTATTTATAACTCTTTGATTAATGTTGCTTCGTGAAGGCAGCAGCTGTGTTTCTTCTGCACACCATCATGACCCTGGGTCTCTCTGTTGGCCACGAGATGTTTGAGGCTTGTGCACAATTGTATGCTTTCTGTTAAAAGCCCTTGTATTTCTTCAATCTACTTTTAACCAAAAGGTGGCACTGCAGGAGAATAAGTGAATGAAACTTCAAGCTAGCTGAATCAACAGTCATTGAATTGAATCCACAAGTCCTAGTGTCGTCTTAATAATGAGAATCAATTCCAAAATGTGTATACACTCACGTGCATACTTACCTCTGAAATCTCTGAAGAAGACCAATGAATGAAAATCACATAGGCTTACTAAGAATGCTATCATTGTTTCTATGATTACGGAAGAGATCCAAATGGAGTTATAAACACAACCGAAATCCAAATTGTTCTGAAATGTATATTTATTGACAGATAAATATTTACTAGTATATAGGCAGGAAAGCTTTTCTTATTTCAGTGGTTATGGGTAAAGAACAAGCTTGTGGTATTTTTGTTTAGTAACTTGCTTTGGATGACCACATTTCACTGCTATATTATTCCCCAAACTCCAATTTTTCCTTCTGCAAAACTCTCCCCAGAGTTCGATAACTTTTTGGATGAAATGATGTTAAGAACCAGCAGCCTCTTCAAAGGCTTCCGGAGCAACTACACAGACAGCAACCAGGCGGTTCCTGAGATAAAAATCTGCTTGTGATGTTGGCTGTGAATAATGAATGGTGGTTTGCAAGTTTTAGTGCCAGCCACCTGGGTGTCTGTGATGCCTGAGGCAAGTCGCCAGTGTCAACATAGTACCCTCCTCAGGGATTCATAATCTTTTCCTTTATATGATTACTTTCCAGAAAACAAATAAGAATTTACATTCTCTTTTATTTTCATTCACGATATTTCTTATCCAGCTCTAGATATTTGTGTGTCTGTAGGTGTATGTGTAATTGAAGCAAATAAGTAGAATACAATTTTTTGGAAACAGTATTTTGCCACTCAGTCTGCTTCACAGACAAAGTTCTGTCCATGTCCTTAAAAGTCTACAATGCAGTTTGAAAGATAAGGCACATGCATATGTCAGTTGGCTGATTATTCAAAGGTTGAACAAAATGCATAAAATCAGCATTCTCCTTCCCATTCTGGACACAAATTACATCTCATGACTTTTAATTAAGGTTATGCTACAAGTTGTATGTATACCCAGCAGGGAGATTACACTGAAAAAGGCCAGATGTCATAGTGAAGTGGGGAATCTAAAAAGAGTTTTGTGCATTTACACTGTAAGTGCTGTGATAGATTGCATAGGGGATAACTTCTTTAGCAGAAATATAACATATAACAAAAAGACTAGGTCTTTCACAAATTATTAGAAATTGTCTAGGTGTATGGAATTTGGGGACATTGAAATTACCTCTACTTTAAATATTAAATTCATGTATATATGTAAATATATATTTTTTAAAATTTCCAACCACATAGTATATTAGGATGAAGAAAAGCTTTCATTTTCCAAGTTTTCTCAAGTATAAGAGCCCAAAATTATGGGGACTCTAACTAAAATCATTTCCAAATAAATCTTGGGTCTTGTGATGCAGTGATAATTATAAATGAAAACATATCAAAGTATCTATCTGAAAATATTATACTAGTGCTTTGTGTAAAGAATGTGCTAGAAGACAATCTCCTGAAGTTGGCCAGGAGCACCATATCCTCTACATGCTGGATGCCACCAAAGGATTTGGGCAGATTTCACTGGAAGAAGAAAATGCCAGGTGGAGAATCGTTATATTCCCTGGGGGAGCTACTGTTTTGTAAAGTTACTGGTTGGTATGATATCTGTCCCTGAGATCTTTCAAAAGAAGCTAACAAAATATTTGAGACTACGATATAACAAAGACTTGCCATGACATAGGACTGAAAAGGGTTATCAATTCTGTGTTTGCATGTTGAATATAGGAGAGAAAATAAGCTCTTGGGGCAGAGATGGCATTTCTGAACTATTTGCTAATCAGTCTAACATTAAACCAAGTGCTGAAAAGACAAAAATAAACGGCTAAAATCCAAACACCAAGGAAAATGCCCATCACCCCACTGAAACAGTTTTTAAACGTATTACCAGGGAAGCAGAAGTGGCTCAGTCGATAGAGCCCCCGTTTACCATATGGGAGGTCCCGGGTTCGCTTCCCGGGGCCTCCTTGTGAGGGCAGGCCGGCCCGCGCAGCCTAGTGGGCTGATGCAGCAAGACCTCACAACAGGAAGCGGGTGTGGCTCAACTGATAGAGCCCCCGTTTACCATGTGTGAGGCCCCGGGTTTCGCTTCCCGGGGCCTCCCTGTGAGGGCAGGCCGGCCCCTGCAGGGCGAGGGGCTGATGCAGCGGGACCTCACAGCAAGGGGGAGATAAGCAGACACGGAGAAGACACACAGCGAATGGACACAGCAAGCACAAGCAGCAAGGGGGGGGATAAATAAATAAATAAATAAATCTTAAAAAAAAAACAAAAAACGTATTACCAGGAGCCAGTGCATCTTTCCGAGTACAGAGCTGGTCACTGTATTTCAGTGTCATCATGTCGTCAATGAAGGACCAGTCCTTGCTCTGAACTGCACACCTGAGCATCAGCTGAGAACCTCAACAAAAATACAGTTATAGGCCCATCCCAGGCCAATTAAACTAGCATCTCTGGGTAGAGGGGCTGAGTATTTGTATTTTTTTTAAAAGCTCTCCAGGTGACTGTAATATGTAGCCTGGAGAAAGAATCCTCCATTAGATGCCTGCTAGACAATTAAACTCCCTCTTGTGTCTGCACTGGGAAGACTCAGAAGTAGGATCTAGATGTCAAAAATCTCTAAAAGCTGCCCAGCCAAACTGGTATACAATGTGGCAGAGAAAGGAAGACATATATTTGGTAAGATTAGCTATCTGCTTGGATTCTTGCGTCTCCTAACCTAGACATCCAATATAGTTATTTTGAGGAAAACTAGACTGTTTTTTTTTTATACAGGAAGTCTACCAAGAACATGATGAAATACTCAGAGCAAACTGAGGATTCATGTGGTGACATATTATTTAAAATTCAGGAGGGCTTCTTGACCTCTTAATTAGGTCACAAAACAAGTTGTACCAGACGGGAAAGAGAGAGGGAGAAAAAGAGAAAGAGAAAATGACTTATGAAGAGAAGAATGCTAGACGTCTCATGGCAAATGGGTGGCAGGTTTATGTCTGACTTCTAGAGAACACGAAAACATTTCTTGGTAGCAGTCAATGATTAGCTGCTAATTGAAATCCCGATGGTACCTTCTAGACCCCAGTTGGGCTCAGGACTACATTTGGGGCTTGTGATATCTAGGTTTTTAAGGGCAGCAAAGCACATAGAGTCTTCAAAGTTTCAAGATTGTCTTCAAATGATTTCCCCGTCCTTGAGTCTTCATAAAAAGTTATGGTTCACAATTTATATGAAATTCTCAGAGAATTTGTGAAGGCATCTGAGCTCAAACCACAACCTTTCTCTATCACAAACAAATGGGATGTGCACAATGGCTATTCGAATGGCTAAAGAGACACTGAAAGCAAAGGGGACATCAGCAAACAGCTCCATCCTCTCTAACCAATACAAACTCAGAATGTTGGTGCAGAATGGAAGCCATATTCTTTACCTAGTGCCCTCTTTATGGAAATAGCTGATCAGAATGGTCCTATCTACACATTGTAAAATACCTGCTGTCTGCTGTTGAGAGATCCCGGCAGTGCTCGAAGGCATCTCCCCCACTCTTGGATAATCGGGTCCAGGAATAAGATTGTGGAACTGGAGACCCAGATGCCCTGGAGTCTTCCAGCTAGGAACCAGATATCTCTGGATCTTGCCTAGACAATAAGCAAAAGAAAGGTTATTTAGGCGAAAAGGGGAACATTCTCAACCCCAAATATACTCTCTTTCTCAGAGCAATGGCAAGCAAAGGACAAGCTTGAGGCGAGCACAAGAGTTCCACAAAATGTACAAAGTGAATGTACAAAGGTGTTGAGACTCTTGAAAAACCCGGGGTATCCCCAGAGCCCGTCCAGAGTTGAAACTCTCATAGGATTAGATACGGACAGGGTCCACCATCTAGAGCAACTCCGGCTCTATTCTGTACAGATGCAAACCTGCACTGGACCCAGAAGTGATTGTCCCCCAAAGTGGTTGTCAAAGCCCTCGTTACTCCCCGGGCCGCGCCCCTGCGATTTCGCTTGTACGTTCGACGACCCCGCAGGCTGGGGCCCGGCTGGCTTAAGGCCACGCAGCGGAGACCCGAGTAGAGCCAGAGAGACAGAACCCGGGAACTCGGCGGGAGTGCGGGCGCGTGGACGTGTAGGGTGGGAGGCGTCCGCTTGCGGCCCTGGCGCGATCTCACTCTGCGCTCCCCGGCCGCGGGCTGGGGGCGTCGCCCTGTCCTCGGTGCATGGCGCCGGCTTCCCGAGCCGCGGCTCTATTGGCCGGTGCGCCCGCCTGTCACGAGCGAGGGCGCAGAAAGTTTCATTGAAGGTGGAGAAGTGCGCCCTAGCCGGCCGAGCGGCGCAGGGCGAGGCTGGGAGCCTGGCGGCGGCGCTGCGCCCCGACCGCTTGTGTTGGTTTTTAGTTTATTATTATTATTTTTTTAATCGTCAAGGTGGAGAAGGGAGTTGGAGACCGAAGCGCTCGTTGGGTAGTTTAGTCCCGATCTCTGCCCATCCAACGCGCACGGGTCCTCTCTGTGCAAGCCAGGAGCGCGAGCCCGGGCTCCGGGATGGCGGGGCGCGCACGGCTGATTGCCGCTGCGTCTCTGCGGCCAGAGGCCGGGGGGCGCCGAAGCTGAACGCCACCGCCCTTGGGGCCTCGCCGCCGGGCGCCGGCAGCTCCGAGAGCCGCGCCGAGGGCGGGGTGCGCGGGGAGCTGCCGGGGCCGCCGGGGCGCGCGAGGGAGTGCGCCCTCCTCCTTGGAGAGCGCCGCGGCCACACCGCGCCCCCGAGACCCAGGGGGGACCCGCTGCAGCCCGCCCACCGGCCCCACCACCGTCCCTCCGGCCCTCCCGGCCCCACCACCTCGGAAGGAAGGCAACGCCGGGGGATTGTACAATTCGCGGCCGCCGGGATTCCCGGGATCTGCGAGTGAGCGCGGGCCCTCGGGCCGGGAGCGGGCGATGCCCGGGTGACTCGGAGCCCCCGCCCGCTGGAGGCCCTAGGCGGGCACGGACCAGCTCAAGGGCCCCAGGGACCTCGGACTCGCCGCACCGACGCGATGGCCTCGGAGGTGGTGTGCGGGCTGGTCTTCAGGCTGCTGCTGCCCCTCTGCCTGGCAGTAGGTGAGTGTGCTCGGCTGGCGGGCTAACTTGGGGAGGCCGGGATTAGAGGCTTCGCGGGGGCTTCGGAGCGACTCAGGGCGTTCCTGTTCCGGGACCAGCTCGCGAAGCCGCGTGGCTGTCCCGGATCCCGTGGCGTCGACGCGCGCTATCCCAACCTCCCTGCCCGCTTTCCCGCTGCCCTCGGGGCGCACGGTCGGATGCTGTCTCCAGCCAACTAGCTAGAAAACCCGGTCTGCCGGGCTCGCCCGGGGCTGGAGACCCTTGGTGCTGAATTTAAATGCACACGTGGAGTTTCTTTCGTGGAATACAGATTTGAGCACAAAGGATGCAAAGCTCGTTGGAACGTGGCTGTAGACACCTTCCCGCCCCAGATACGGTACAGAATGGGACTGGTCCCCACCCCCGGTGTCCCGGAAGAACAGCCCACGGTGCCTTCACCGGGCACCGAGGTTGTCTCCCCGCACCCCAGATCCCCGCCACTGCGGCAGAGGAACAGAAGGTTCACGCCCTTGCCTTGGCATTTCTCAGTTTCTTCGACCTCAACAAAAGCGCCTACTAAGTCCTAGATGCCGAGTCTACAGAATTGACCAAGATCCGGTCCGGCTGTCTGCAGATAGGGGGTGAGAGAGCAGGGGGGTGGGGGCTGGGATCTGGGCTGGCGAGGCCTAAGGGTGGGCCAGAGGGAGCCTCCTCAGCACTTCATTATTTCCCCAGGTCCCTCACCTTATCAAAGGAACTAGGTGTTAGGACTAGGGCCAAGCCTGGGTTCTTGTTTCTGAGCTTGAAGCCAAACTCCTCTCCTAGTCAGTCAGTGTGGCATTGAACCCCATTCCTCAGACTGACCCACAGCGCCTGCTGCCCGTCTCCTCCCCAATCGCGATGGAGAACAGAGCACTTTCTACCAGGTGGCAATTGCATTGACCAAGAGGGTGGCCTGGCAGAAAAGGCCATAATTAGCATTTTGCCAGAGGTCATGAGCTCAGGACTACACGTGAGCTTTTTTATTTGTGCAAGGAATAGAAAGAGCCTATTTCGAGTCGGCAGATCTTGGCTCCCGGGGGGGGAGGATTTTCTGGCTGTGAGGCGTTTTATGGGTGAGGTGTCTGGGCGATGTCAGCGCCTTGAACCCCGCGGGACACTAGGAGTGGACGTGACCCAGGGCCCCGGGCACCAGGAGGGGCGCGCGTGGGGACCTGAACTTTACAATGCACTTGGAGATCGAGGGCCACGTTACAGGAATCTTTGTTCTTGTTCTCAAGTGGAGATGAGCACAGTTTCCACGGAGCTGAGGGTGGTCTCCTCCGCGCAGTTTGCCTAAATTGGAAAGATAAAAGGCCTTGGAAAAGCGGCGCGGGCATCTTCGGGGCGTTTTGCACAGGTCCTGGTGTGGGCGGGGGTCACCCCGTGGAACATTTGTGTTGGCACATTTCCTATTTGATGAATGCAAGTCGGTGCCGGAGTCAACTCCGGACTTCTAGTGTGAGCGCGTGGGTTTGCCATTTTTAGTCGTGATGGCGAGGGTGGGGCCTGGGAAGAGCGCGGAGGCCCAAGTCCCTCTCTTCTCCGCCTGACAGTGCCTTTCGTGACCCCTCTCTCGCGGGGAAATAACTATCCCAGACAGAGGGAAAATCCGGCTGCCTAGTCACCTGCAGCCCTCAAGGTCCCTCTGTGCCTGGCACAACCAGTATAATTAAACGACAGTAGGAGTTAGCCGGCCGATTGCCCACGACCCCGCGCCAAGCTCTGGATCTTTCCGGACACGTCTCACCCGCGGAAGGTGGCTTTGGGGCCAGGTCTTTCCGAGTCTTCCAGGGTGGTCTCTACCACAAAGTCCTTTAGAAGGACTCCTGAGCCCCGCCGAGGGTTTAGGAAGTGCGGGGTTGCCAGGAAGTGCGTGGGCAGAGGAGGGACCTCCAGTCCCCAGATGGCGGGCCCGAAGGAGCAGCCCAGCTTGCCCGCGGCTCGGGGCAGCACTCGCCGGCCCGCAGAACCCCCAGTCCAGGACTTTACTGGAAGAAGCGTGGGTTCAAGCTGTGCAGAGATAATGGCACGGTTCTTCAGGACTGCCCAGAGGATTGTCAGCCTTCCTTCTCTTTCCAGTTCTTTCCTTGTGCACTCCACTTGTCTTCTGGGTGCAGACAGGTTGACCCAGCTGTGGGTGTGTGTGGGTGCGGTGGGTGGGGATGTATTATCCATTTCCCTCAGCCAGTGGCCCTGCACAGGGAGTTGATGGGCGCCAGTAGATCTGGAACTTGTAGCTTCCCCCCACCTTTGTCAATAGCCTGACCTAAGGGCAGGCAAGGACTTGGTACTTCTCCTTGGAAGAGCAGATGATCAACTGTCCCCCTAACATCGTGTTGGCTGCTGCTTAGGAAAGACAACCCAGATTCCTGTGCTTCATCCCCTCTCTAATCTCTGTATTTATAGGGACAAATGGGGCTGGGTAGATGTACCCTGTTTTGAAAACTTGAATCTCTTCTACAAGAAGTGAAGATTTTCAAGGTTATTGGAGGGTTTTCAGTTCTGCTTACTCCCACGGTGCTACTAAATCAAATATTCAGGTTTCCCTGATATCCTGGGCCTGGAGAGTGCAATGATCTGTTTGCTATTAGAATCGATTTTACATTTTAGCTATCTATTTTTATATCTGGACAAGGCAGCCTTCAAAGCCAAGCCTTTGTAGAAGCTGATATAGTTCTCCTGTTTAGACCCATTTCTTTAACAGGGATGTTGGAAGTTTTCTGCACAGAAACGCTCTACCCTTTTCACCCAAGGATGGATGTTAAAAATCAACTGCCTTTGACTTTAATCTAATGCTTGAGATTTCTTTTTTCTTATGAAAGCAATTTAAAGAGGAGTAATAAGTTAAATCAGCATAACATGATTTTTCTCTATGTAGCTAAGTCATTTTGCAATCATATTTCATATACACTCCAAGAATTATGAATGAAAGGTAGTATGTTTTAACTTAATCAGTGTTTGTTGCCTTCTCCTAGGGGCTGCTGCTTTAGCTTTATGGGAGAAGTTTCGGCTGTTCAAAGAGTCATTTAAAGCCTTAGCAATAACTTTCTTTTCTGTCACACATTTTTACCCTTACGCAGGCAGATACTGTCTATCACTTGCAGAGAGAAAAGAAAAGTAATAGTGGAAAAAATTAGAAATGTAAAATTTAATTCTAAGAAATATTTCGTAAATGAGGATGGGTAAGTGATTCATTTTATCCCCAAAGTTGTAGAAGCTGGAGCTGTGTGTATTGTACTTATACAATGTGCACATTTCCATAGACAGGTTTAAGCAGAATTTTGGACTTCACCTTTGGGGGACAGATGGTTTTGTGACTGTGCAATTAAAGATGGCTCCATTGAAATTTTAGCTTTACCCTTCACTGCTTGATATTGTTGAGGATTTTTTGTTTTTGTTTTTTTTCCTGTAAAATGGAGATATCAAGATCTCCTTCCATGGGTTGTTGTATAATAGTATGCACAGAACCCCTTGTAAAATACTTGACCCACAATAGGTACTCTAAATGGGGAGAGAGTATTACTACACTTACAAAGATGAGTAAAAGAGAAAGAACGCTTGATGAAGGTTTTTAATGGAAATTAGCAAAACTAACAGACTAACAGTAAATGGATCATTAAGAAACTGAGTTGAGTAGGTGGGATTCATACTAAAGCAGTGGATTTAATTAATAACTTTCTAGAGTCAAATTATACCATTGAAAGTGGACATATATCTGTCTGGAACTCGCATCTGTATGCATTGCAGCAGGGAGGAAAACTTTTCATCATCAGGATTTTTCTCACAGGTTTCACCAAATATTCTGCATATCTGCAGTTGCATTCTTCTGACTAATATGTTCTCCCTACAACTATACCAACAGTGTTGGCTTTCGTCTTTTTGACACCATGCTATTATTTTCATAGTCTTTATTTAATATGATTTTATTTATTTTTCCACATGGACATTTTCCTTTTTGGTTCTTATGTTACTAAGAGTTATTGTATTTGAGGTTCTATAGTAACAGTATATGCAATATTATAATTTTTTCCACAACTATTCAGGATAACTTACAATGGTATAAGTGTACCTGAATATTTAATAACAATTGCTTAAGAACAATATAATGGTCGAATGTGTATAATGTAAAACATTAGGCTCTACAAGAATTGTAGATTTAAGCAGTTGTTTTGAGGATATGGAGTCAGGTAAACAAAATAAAGCAAGTATCTCATTGAATTGAGGCTAAACGCAAAGCTGCATTGGAAAACATTGAAAAGCGCTTGGCTGTAAGCTTATAAGTTTGTCACATTTTTAGGACTCTGCGCTTGGCCTTTTAGATCTTTCCAGATCATGACAAGACCAGGAATAATGGGGAGACTTGAAGCCACATACTAAATATCTGTGGAGATAGCACATCAGACATATATTTGTTTTATAGTTTCATAATTTTTTGAACTGTAAAAGAATTACCTAAATGGGAAAGAGCACGTAATTAAATTACTTATATAATTTAATCTTTTTAAGAGAGATAACATACAATTTCATGATGGCTCAATTTCTCTATGATGAAGCATAGAGAGATTGAGATGTGATGAGTTCTGTATGTTTGTTTGGTTTTTGCTTATTATTATTATTACTGAATACTAAAAAGGCTCTAAAATATTTGAAGTGATGAATAACTGTATGATTATACCAGATAACCATTGATTGTACACTTTGGTTGGATTTATGCTTTATTAATATGTATCAATAAAATTGATTTGTAAAAAAAACCTGCAAAAGGAAAAAAACTATATATAATAATCACCACTTTAAAGAAATGTTTTCCACATCCCTGGCAGAATATGCAACATTTTCTGTCCACCTTTTTTTATTGTGTAGGATGATGAAACCTTCTGATTAATATATTATCTGCTGTTTTTGAATTCTTTTTTCTTTTCTGCACTGGTGAGCACAATTCTGTATTAAACTAGGATATCATGGATGGACATATTTAACTTTTCTTGTTTATGAATTTGCAAAATTTCAGTACATTTTCTAAAAGAGAATGGATTTGTTGTATCCATGTGGCTCCTTCTGCTAGTAATTACTTACTTAGGCTTTTTGTTACCATTTCATCAGTCATGGGGGTGTATTTTACTCTTCTGGGGAGTTACTCATTCTGTCTTCCAAACTCAGATGGTTCTCCCTTCAGTTTTTCCCCAACTCCGAACTGCCCCCTCTCCCCGCCTTTACACTTGACTGGGTGAACACCAAGCATCTTTTCTTCAACTTGAGCCCTCCCTGGTGCGGTCAGCAGACTCTTTCCCTCTGCCTCTTAACTGCCATTTGGGCAGTGATACTATTGGCGTCACTATCCAAACAGAGTACCTCACACGCAGGTGGTCCTCTAGCTTTGCCCTCGCTATTTCATCCAAGTCAACGGCTCCGTTGCCTTGGGCTTACATCCTGTTTTCCTATAGAGTGGAGAACCTCAAGCTTCCATCTTGGTCTCTTGGGCTCTTTCCATCTTTGCCATGTGGTGAGCCAGGTGTGCCCTCTGCTGCTCCAGCCCCTCCAGAATCTATTCTGCAGGTAAAGGCTTACTGGGGAGTCTCTCAGTGGTCAATCACGTGTCAACCTTAATCTCAGTCAAATCAGGCAAACTGTTGTTGCCAGTGCCCCCTTAAATGCACTGCTTGGCCTCTCAGTCCCGTCAAGCCTGTGTTCCTGACTCTGTAGCAAGTAGATTCTTTTCTCCAGTTGATGCACCAAAGGGTTTTTTCCCTTTCAGCCAGTTCCAAGCAAAGACCGTTCTGTTCTTACCAGGGCATCTTTTCAAGATGGGTTTCTCAGGGTAATAAGGCTTCGAAGGATCATACTTTATTTCTCTCACATAACAGTCAAGCTCTAGGTGATTCAGAGTTGGTTGATGACTCTGCTTTCTGAGGTTCTCCAGGTCCGTGCCCTCCTCCCCTTCACTGTTTTGCTGTCCCTGTGGTACTTTGTTCACCCACATGGTTCACCATAGCCTCTTACCCTGCCCACCTTCAAGCTGAAGGATTGAGAAAGCAAACACAGAAGATACGGTATGTTCCTTTCCCCACCCTTTAAGGGCACAGCCTGGAAATTGCACGAATCACTTTTGCTCACATCTCCTTGGCCTGAATCTAATACCATTATCTACCTCAATGCAAGGGAGGTTGGAGTATGCCATCTTTATTCTGGCTGGCCACGTGCTTATCTAAAAATGGATGGTTCTGTGGCTGTGAGAGAGAAAGGAAGAATGGATATTAGCATTCAACTCGCTGTCTACACCTCCTAAAGAGGGATGAAGGTAACTAAATGTGCCTCATGATGCACAGTATCATCTTTGGGGTGGGAAGCATGGTTCAGAGTGCACTGAGGTCTTCCTCAAGAACAGCACCTTAGGGGTCTAATGTTCGGAATGTCAGTGAAAACATGGCTGACGTCCTTACTCCACATCCTGCCCTCTGTGGCTCTTGGGGTGTTCCCTTTATACAGTGGTGGTGTTCTTTTCTTGAAGTCACCTTCAAAGGACGCTTCATTTCGCCATGGGTATTAGGAAGTAATTATGAATAATCATTAAGGAAATGGGCTCTAAGGTCAGTTGTACTTCAAAACCTGGTGGCACCACTTAGTTGCTGTGTGATACTGGAGCAGTATCTTCTCAAAGCCTACTTTTCCTGTTCTGTAAATTAGAATACGAATGGGAACTGTCTCATAGGGTTGAGGCTAAAATAGTAAACTACTATGAGACTACCTAACACATAGAAAGCAGTTATTACTAGACTTTCTAGTAATAGAAAGTCCCTCTGAAGTGAGATGTGTAATAGCCTTGGAGTTTCCCCAATTTTAAAACAGAGAAAATCCCTTACCTCACAATTGTGAAGATTTTCATTTCACTTTTCCCACCCCATTTCTTTGAGTAACAAGTCTCTTCATTTAAAGTGTAAATATTTGTGGAAAGACAAAATACCTATTTGTCATCTGTATATTAGTATAAGTTATTTCAATTAGCTTATTTTCTTCCTATGACTTAGTTGGGAGGGAATGGCATTTTAATTGAATGGGGAGAGACAGTTGTTAAATGGTGAATGTAAATCTAGATGCCCAGGGATTTTTTTTAAAGGACATTTTGGTACTTTCCAGGATTAAAGTAGCATATTTTTCATGGGGCTGGCTCTATAGGCAGGTAACAGAGAACAAAAATTCTTTCTCTTATTTCTCTTCCTTTTACTTGCATTATATGTTTTTGTACATACAAGGTGGAAATACACTGTCTTGACTGAGAGCCCTCTTCTAAGGCTGGATTGTTTGGACACAGGTCTTGGCTCCGTCATTCTATCTGTGTGACCTTGATCAAATCGTTTAACCTTTCTGTTCTTCACTCATTTCATCTGTAAATTGAATTGATACTAATAGTACCTTGCTCAGAGAGTTGTTGTGAGACTTAGTAGTTGTTAAGGGCTTGGAGAAGTGCCTTATGCTGGTAAATACTCACTAAATATTAGCTAGTATTATTTCCAGACTCAGAATTGGGGTATTATTATTATTAATGGAATAAAATGTTTTGGCTAACTTCAGAAGTTCCTCATCAAGAGCAACTTAGTTTCTATGGGCAAATTATTTAGAGTTCCAGCCAATCGACAAAGAAGCTTTAGGATAATACCTTTTAAATTGAGGACTGTTTTGTACTTAAGTGATATGGTCTCTCTCTTCTCTTCTATGTTATAAAATCTCCTAGTTGAGGCAGCTGTATAATTCTTCTTGTCATCCCCAGCACAAAATTTAATGTCTAAATTATGGCAGATATTTTTTTAAATGTCTTGAATTTTAGCATGTTAAGAAATGAAATGATTATATCTGCTCATTACACTTTAGCTATCCAGTAAGGGGCTATCATACGTTGGGAACATTGAAAAAATATTTGACATTTGATTCATTACATAATTCATCGAGTAAATTTTTTCTCCTGAGTATCTCAGAAATCTGAAACTAAAGTTAGGCCGAGCTTCCTTCAGCTGTTGCTTTTTAAGTTTTTCGTTAGCTTCAGAACAATCATTTTACCCTCTGAGACTTTCGTAATTGTGAATTTATTAATACCTTTTATACTTGCTCTGCAGTGAAGAGAGAAGAAAAACAATTAGTTTGACCATGCTAATGCTTGACCGGGGCATCATCCTTGAAGAGCATGTTATTTTTAAAAAAGTTTTCAGCTCTTCTGGAACCACACATATTGATCTGTTTTTTTTTCCCCCACTGTGGTCAAATCCACTAGTTCAGCAGTTTTGACCAGAGGTGCAGAAAAGGAAAAAGAATTTAGTCCTTTAACAAGCTGATAAGTTGGAAGTAAAGTTCCATGGAAATTAATTACAGATATGTGCAGAATTGCCTCTTGTTGATCAAGTGATGTTTGCTTCTGTCCTTCTTCCCTCCTGCCATCCCTTTTGTTTGGGCATTGCCACATGGATATGTGCCTTATTAGAGAATCTAGGCAGTGAATATTTTGGAGGGAGCCTCGGTCTGAAGGTCCCATGAACAAGTCTCGATCCGTTTAATAATGAGCTATGTGACTTTGCCAAGTCACAGGAACTCTCTATTCCTCAATTACATCATCTTTAAAATGAGATGTTCAAGGCTAATGAATATTTTCATGGTAAATATTCTACATTTTTCAGAGTAATATTTCTGCATTTACTTTTTAATTTCAGTACTAGAAGGTATGACAATAAAGCACTACCTATAAACCAACACACCAGAATTTATCCATCTAAATTGTTCTGGTCTCTTAACAACCACCATGGTGACATTGTTTCAGAGTTGTCCTCAAAGAATGTGTAGAAACTGCTAAAAGAAGATAATTTTTATCATGCTAGGTAGTCGATTGTGGATTGTTTCAGAACAGTTGGTGATGAAGGAGAGAAATTCCAGTTTAAGTTCTGTAATCCTAATATTTCTGTGCTTTCCCTCACTTGCATACAATACAATACAATACAATACAATACAATACAATACAATACAATACAATATAATACAGTACAGTGCAGTACAGTATAATACAGTACAATGCAGTACAGTACAGTACAATACAGTACAGTACAATATAATACAATGCAGTACAGTAAATACAGTACAATATAATACAGTATAATACAATACAATATAATATAATTCAATACAATGCAGAATCATACACGCCTTCCCCTTCTCAGTGATAGCAGTAATAAGGAAAAGAACAACAAAATGCATGCTCAAATTTAGCTTTGAAATAGTTGTGTGCAGCTTTGCAGAAAGAGGAGGATACTACCACCCATAGTTTATGATCATGCATGCATACGAAGAAACCCAAACCGCATACAGTTACTAATTGAAGCTAAACAACCAGGCAGGGCAGTAGAACTATATATAAACAAGAGTTGACTCAGAAAAAGTTAGTTTGAGTAAAATACTAAATTTTACCACCAAGTGTAGCATTTTGATGACATTGTACACCCTGTGCTATCTGAGCTGGACAGTTCCATTATCCATTCAAGGAAATGGGGGGCTGCACATCAACTGCAAGTGTGTATGTAGAGTCACCGAGGATGGTCCCCACATCCTGTCAACCTGGCTTCAGCAGTCCAGCCACCAGCTATGGGGTTACTAGCTTCCAGCACTTCCAAGCCTGCTTTTTACCTCCTCCTCTTTCCTCTCCTTCTTTCTTTCAACTCCCTCTCCCCTCCAGCCCCATTCCTCCTGTTGGCCTGTGGTCTAAACTCAGTCTAAGTTGTGAGCAGTGAGGCATTCTTAGCTAAAGCCAGGCTCGCCACCCCCATGACTGATAAAGTTGGGTCAGCACACAGCCTGTGGTGGGCCCTCTTCAGTCAGGAGAGAGGATTGGCAGTCAGTCATAAAATGAGATTTCTTTGTTGTGAGCCACCATTTTTGAGAAACCTCTAGCTGCCAAGAAGTTTTCAAAAAAATTTAATTAAGAACCACAAACTTCTTTAGCAATAATTTTCAAAGCATCATCATTTTTGGTGCAAAGAGTCATCCTCTCTGCTATCACATCTCCTTGGAGTCACCGCATTTATGACCCATCGTGTCATTGCCTCACAATCCCCTACCACATTCACTGGTCTTGGCATATGTTGACTTCTGGCCATTTTCAAACATTAAAACCACCCCCAAAGTACAGCGGTTTCCCACCATCGGGGTTATTTGAAAGAAAGTGGCACAGACCCCAGAGGCATTTCTTGAAAGTGATTTCAGAATATTTTGAGCAATTATCTTTAGCATAAGTATATCTTCTCAACTCTCTGCTACTTAGAGTAAACAAATCTCAGATATTATCTTACCACATGACACTGATTGGTTATTTATTCCAATGTTTCCATACTCAGATATGCTTATTAAATCTAGTCCTAGAAACTACATTTTAAATGTAGTGCCATTCTTCCAAGGAGAGAGGAGCATGATGCTTAAATACATCCTGTTTCGAATACCTTGTCAGTATATGCCATACTTTAATGTTTTATACATTTGAATGTGCATATAATGAGTTTTCTAAAACAGAACATATTTGAAGAGTGGTTTTTAAGTTGTCTATTGTGGGTTTTATTTATTTTAATTATTTTTTTTTTTTTTTACTATTCTCTGATTTGGGCCAATTTTTCTATCCCCTCCCCCATGAACTCTGTATACATTATCCAGAATTCATCAGAGTATTAATGGTAATCCAGACTTTATTTTCTTAAAATAAGGACTAGCTTTTGTTATGCTAATGTCAAAGGCAATTCATGTCTAATTTTTTGTTGATTCATATCTCTTCATCATTTTTGGCATTAGTGCTTTCTGGGTTTCATTAATGGCTATTGCCCAAAGAGAGTTTGAAAAAAACTTAATCTTATTATGAATTCTCTAAATATCACCATTTATACCTTCCACTAAGTGCATTCCTTCTTAATTCTCAATAAAAACACTTCATGCCATCTCAATTCTCAGTAGAAACATAGGAAAATATTTCTTATCTAATTTCTTCTTTTACCTTAAAAATTCAGCAGCATAGCGAACATATAGGAGAAATATAGAAGTTATCTCTGGTCTGGTTGCTGAGTGCTGGCGCCTCTTTGAGGCTCTGAGTTTCGTAGCCTCTGTTCTTCACTAGATAATTTCCCTTTTTCATTCTACTCAGGGGGCTGTGTCATGAAGGTGCTCAGTGAATCCCCAGGGTTCTTGTTTCCATTATAAAAAATAAGACATTAATTGTTCACTAAAGGTCTTTTTCATTTATTCACTTATTCAGGTATGTGTAATTATTGCAGAAATAAATAAATTGTATTTGCTGCCTAAACACACCCATTTTTAGTTCCACGATTTCTATGTCTTCATGATATTGTGCCTTGAATTATGAGTCTGGAATGAACATATGTTTTAGTTTGTGTCAACATCTTCCTCTAGAAAGAGTCATAGATGTGCCTTTAGACTTTTGGCTACATACATAGAAGACATGGCATCTCTCATTAGGTATAGACTGACAGAGTTATAGGTTTCCTATGTAGAGTCAATACTAGGTGAAAATGTAAAGTGCTTAAAGATTGTTCAGTTTCTTCCCACTTCCCCTCTTTGCCTTACAATAATGACCTACTTCTTTTCTCCTTTCCTTTCATCTTTTTTCCACAGTCTTCTAGTGGCTTTTCCAGGGAGATCGAGGGGTAGGAGAAGAGGAATATGGGCTTTAGGGTAAATCAGGCCATGTTTCAAAATTTTGCTTAGCTCCTCTTTAGTCAAAAGACTGAAGACAAGTTGAACTTGTTAGCTTCTTTGACTTTCAGTTTTCCCATCTAAAAATAGCAAAAATATCTTGAAATTCAAAAATAATAGTAAGGAGTAAATGAAATAATTTAAGTAAAGCATCTAGCTTGACAAAATAGAAGGCTGAACAAGTGCTGTTGTGCTTCTCTTTCTTTTCTCCTTCTGAGTGCTGGGGCCTCTCTCTACCCATCCTATCTGAACACCTTGCCCTCAATATTGCTCTTCACCCTTTGGGATTCACCCTCTGTAGTTTCCTAAGGAGAACAAGGAATGGGTTAGTGGCACCATCTAAAGACAGTTAAAGCAGAGTAAGAAACAATTAAGTTGAAGTAGCCTAGGATAAAGGATTACCAGTTTTCAGATGTACAATAGAGCACCGGGAGTAGGAGATCTATTTCATAGTGGGTAGAGGGAACATAGGAATTCCTGTAAACAGAAGAATTCCTAAGGCGATGAGCAAGCACAAGCCCAGGACAAGATGCATGTTCAGAAAAGACAGAGAAGACCCTGTACTTCACTTTTGCCTTGGGCTGATATTCTTGATAGGAGGACTGAACTCTGAAGGAGAGCACCAGCCAATGCAGAGCCAATTTGCAAATAGCGAAAAGTGTTTCTTGCCTTGGTTTGTTTGCTTTTGTTAGTTCCAGTCACTCAAGGAAATCTGTCATATCACTAGCTGGATACAAACGTAAGGAACAGACTGCTCAGGGAAAAAATCCTAGAGATAACACTTTAAAGTATTAAAGTGTACATTATTCAAGAAAAGAATACAAGACAAATAAAAAAAGGGAAATGATGACCCATTCAAAGGAGTAAGATAAAACTTCAGAAACCATAAATGAAGAAGACCAGACTTTGGACATGTCAGAAGACTTTTAAAAGGATCATTAGTCACTAGGCAAATGGAAATGAAAACCATGAGATATAAGTTCACACCCACCAGAATGGCCTTTATTTCAACAAAAGAAGAAAATAACAAGTGTAGGACAGGTTGTGGAGAAATAGGAATACTCATTCATTGTTGCCGGGAATGTAAAATGGTTCAGCCACTGTCAAAAACAGTTTTGTGGTTCTTCAGAATATTAGGTATAGAATTGCCACATGACCAAGCAATCCTGCTTCCAGGTATATATCCAAAAGATTTGGAAGAAGGAATTCAAACAGATATTTTCACACTATGTTCGTAGTGGCATTATTCACAATGCCAAAAAGTAGAAGCAACCCATGTCTCCCTCAATGAATGAATGGATAAACAAAATGTGGTATATACATGCAACGGGATATTACTCAGCTGTAAAAAGAAATGAAGTTCTGATACATGCAACAACACAGATGAACTTTGAATTCATCATGTTGAGTGAAATAAACCAGACACCAAAGGACAAAAATTGTGTGAGCTCCCTGATATGAAATAATTAGAATAAGTAAGTTTATAAACTCAGGAACCAGAATACAGGTTCCTAGGGGCTGGAGTGGTGGTAGGCAATGAGACATTAATGCATAATTGGTACAGAGTTTCTGTTTGGAGTGATTGAATATTTTGGTTGTTGGTGGCAATGGAAGCACAACATTGTGAATATAATTAACAACACTTAATTTTATATTTTAATGTGGATAAAAGGGGAAATTTTAGGTTGTATCTATGTTACTAGAATTAAAAAAACCCATAGGATGGTACAACACAAATGAACTCTAAAGGAACCTGTGGACTATAGTTAATAGTATAATTGTAATATTATTTCATAAGTTGTAACAAAGTTACCACAGTAATGCAAAAATCATAATAACAGGGAGAACTCTGTGAACAGGGATATCTGGGAATTCTCTATTTACTTCACAAAGTTTCTGTAAAACTACAGCTTTGCTAATAAAAAAAATAATAATTATAAAAGAGGAACTCCTAAGAGGTGAGTACAAATGGGATACTCCGAGTTTATCTACAATATAAAAATAATAATTTATTGAAATAAATGAAAAGACATTAAGTAGAATAAATGATGTTTGGTGTTAAAGTAAATCATTTAGTCTTATATTCTGAACTTATTTAAAATGCCTAATGCGAATATTCTTGCTGTCCTGGTTTTTGTGATAATCAGAGTAGGCTAAACATTCGCTATATTAGAAACCATGCACGTGTCCCCAGACCTAGTTTTTCTCCCTAGGTATGGTTTTTAGAATGCTAGTGATAAACTAAGACTGATTTATTGTATGACCATCCTGTATGGGAAAAGACTGTAACTTTGGGTATGTTTGGTCAACCTTAAGATATATAGCAGGGGGATGGATGTGGCTTGGGTGGTTGGGCGTCTTTCTCCCATATGGAGGGACCTGGGTTCAACCCCTGGGACCTCCCAGTAAAAATTAAAAAAAGAAAAATATAGAAGGCGCATGGGCCACCAGGCCTCGTGCGCAGGTGCGCTACCAGGCCCCACGAGTGGGTGAGCCACCAGGCCCTGCAAGCTGTCAGGCTTCGACTGTGGGTGAACTGCCAGACCCCGTGAGCGGGTAAGCCATCAGGCCCTGTCCACAGGTGAGCCGCCAGGCCCCGTGCGCGGGTGCGCCCCCAGGCCCCACAAGCCACACGTCAAGATGATGACGTAACAGAACAGTGACACAAGGGAGAGCCAAGACGAGACGGACCAAAAAACCAGGAACTAAGGTGGCGCAGGCAATAGTAGGACACCTCTCTCCCACATCGGAGGATTGAATCCCAGTGACGACAGGAGGAGAAGGATGAGAAGAGAGGGCAGGAAATGGACAGAGAGTTGCCCAGTGAATGGACACAGAAACAGCAAAAACGGGTGGGGGGGTTAAAATGGATAAAAGTAAATAAATAAATAAATCCTTAATAAAATAAAAATAAAAAAAATAAAATGTCTAGAGGGTGTCAAGAATTTTTTTCAAATAATAATGTCAAAATTCCTGCAATGATGAAGTATTGGATTTTTAGTTATGTGTCACAGAGATTTCTAATACCTGTGGGCAATGTGCTGTGCTATTTCAGCTCACCTACCAATACAGTTAGAATGAGTTAAATGGTCATGAGTTATTTAAAGTTCTAATGTGATCGCTTTGAAGAATGAAGCTGCATTTGCAGGCCCACATCATATCTTACACAACTGTATTGTAAATTTTTTGGCTGAAGCTAGAAGCATATAACAAAAGCTGGATCCTGTTAATTTTCAGGAAGGGGAAGTTAAAGGTCACAAGTCCCATCACAGACCTTCTAAACTAATGTCAGTGGAAAGACTCCCAGAATGTTCTGAATTTATTTACTAACATTTGTATATGTGATAGTTATCAACAAAATGTTAGTCACTTTCTCTAGGTGGAAAAATAATGACCTCAGAAAGAAGTAAAGCTTTGTATATTTTATTAGTGTGGAAAACAATCATTTGTTAATTCAGACCTTCTGCTTTAATGACAGGAATTGAACTAGAGACAACTAGGAAATTCAAATACTCTTGCAAAAATCATG
Organism: Cabassous unicinctus; assembly: GCA_029593785.1. Classification (NCBI taxonomy): domain Eukaryota; kingdom Metazoa; phylum Chordata; class Mammalia; order Cingulata; family Chlamyphoridae; genus Cabassous; species Cabassous unicinctus. The sequence goes on from JAQZBX010003445.1 coordinate 49,096, forward strand.
TACATTTTTATATAGTCTCAGCCATTGATATGGGTGATTCCAGAGTGGGCTAAATCGAGGCAGAACATTTTCCTTCAAAAGATGAAATGATTCACCTGCGTTTTCACAGACAGCATTTTAATTTATTGTTTTTCTAATTATTCCTTCTTGCTGGCAATTTCATATGATGTCATGTAAAATCACTACACAGAGTTAAAATCATCACTGCTTTAATGGTTCCTGATGATGTTAGGAGAGGAAGCAGCCGAGCACCTGGTTAGAAGCTCCGACTGCATCCAGCCCACCAGAGAATCCTTGTGACTTTTGGATGTTACTGACTCTCTGTGCCTCAGTTTTCTCATCTGTGCAATGGAGATGATAAGAGCATCTGTCTCAATAGATAAGAGGGTGAAATTTAGTAGTGTCTGACCTATGTATCTATCTGCTAGTTATTTATTTTATGCCTTTTCTGTGGAAAAATGGAATTATATGAGACAAGAAAAAGTACTCTGCATAGTTGATTGTTTAATTCAATCTTTTGATAAAATTTAATGAGTGACAGTTTAGTGCAGATGACCATGCCAGCAACTGTGAGGAATGCAAAGGAAACAAATGCACTGAAAGGGTCCCCAGGACATGAGGGTCTCAGGAAACATAAACCAAAAGTCACATGATGGGGTCCTCAGATAGTGTCATTTTATAGACATTATCTCTGGTTCCCACAACTCTGCAAAGTAGATGTTAATGACTTCATTTTATAGATGAAAAACTATGTTTTCAATAATTCCATGATTTTCCTACAGACACAGAGCTAATATCATATACAGTGGAACAAGGATTGAAACCTAGTGTTTTTATTTCCTGGCTGCTCAAAGCAAATACCATGAAATGAGTTGAGTTAAGCAATAGGAATTTATTTGCTTGGGGTTTTGAGGCCAGGAAAATCTACAAAAAAGGCATCATCAAGGTGATGCTTTCTTCCTGAAGCCCGGCTGCTGCTGATCCTTGGCTCCTCTGTTACATGGCGAGGCACATGGCGTTGTCTGCTGGTATCTCCCTTTTCTCCAGGTTTCGTTGATTTCAGCCTCTTGCTTCCACAGCTTCTGTCTTTCTGAATTCATTTCACTTATAAAAGGACTCAAGTAAGAGGATTAAGACCCATCCTGTTTGAGGTGGGTCACATCTTAGCTGAAGTAGTCTCATCAAAAGTTCCTACTTACACTGGGCCCACACCCACTGGAATGGATTAACTTTAAGAACATACTTTTCTGGGGTCCATACAGCTTCAAACCATCACAGACTAACTCACGGATCATTAGAGTTTGGGATAGACAGTCTAACTCTTAGATTTTCTTGGCTAAGAGTTTGAGACCAGACTTGATTTGGACATTTTTCTCAGCTTCAAAACTGGAAGCTTGTAAGTTAATAAATCCCATTGTAAAAGCCAACCCATTTCTGGTATATTGCATTTCCGCAGCCTAGCAAACTAGAACATAGTTGTTCACAAGGAGAAGGGAAAATGTCATCCCAACCATTTCAGTGGTAACCTTGTGGCTTGGAGATAATGTTCACCAAATCATCTGCTGCTCTTTCTCCCCCAAGGGACTCTTTGAGTTTCATGAGGTCATTCTTGTCGGGAAACATTTTCATTTTACATATGCTTTCAATATCTTAATCCAGCATCTAACTATGGTGGGATAGTACAAAATATTATTATGATCAGATATTTTTTTAGAAATGGTGGGTTAAATAAGGTTAAATGTTCTTTACAGCAGGACTGTTTAGAGCTTTATGCTTAAGGCAAATTTGATTTTTGAGAGTTTGGTGTAATAAGCAGTGTTTCCCAAACTTATTTGACACAGAACCCTTTTTTCTTTCCTGTGGCACCTGTGGAAAATTCTGTAGGAATTTTAGACTGTTGACTTAATGAAAGAGTTTGTTTTGGGATAAAGGAGACTTTCAGAAGACCCAGATTCTATGTTTTTAGGTGGGAGCATGAACCATGATTGGCAGTCACTGTCAAAACTACCCCAGGAAATAGTAAACATGATTGTACTTTTCTCAGGTATGCTTGCCAACAAAATTTTATACTCTAGCAAAGTGTTCAAGAGGAGAGAAATGATTTTAGAAACTAGATATCCCAGCTGTTGTAGAATACCTGTAAATAACCATTTCCAGGTCTAACCCCACCATAGTGAAAAAGTAAAAAGGGAGTTAAACTAAGTCAAGTCACTTCTTGCATCATTCCCATCAACTCTGTGTTGGACCACTGCAGTCCCTCATCAGGTTCTTCCTACCTCCTGCTTCCTACTTCCTGATTCTTCTTGCTTCTTTGCTTCATACTTCTTGCTTCTTCCTGTCTCTTTACTATCCTTTTTCTATATGCTTATCTGATTGATCTATTTTAACATTTAAATCAGATGTCATTCCTGGGCTTTAAATCTTCCAGCACATTGTTATTGCATTCAAAAAAGCATTATAATATTAGCTTGACTTATAAAGCCCATAGGCCCTGGAATTATTTTTATTACTTGGATACAGCTATGTTTTCTTTAAAGCTTTTGCACTTGCTATTTTTTCTGATGAACTTTCTTCCCTTAGGTTTCAGCCTAAATGTCACCTACTCAGGAGTCTTTCTTTTTTTTTTAAATTTTTAAATTTTTAATTTTTTAAAAGATACTTAGATTACATAAATGTTATATAAAAAATGTAGGAGATTCCCATATACCCCACTCCCTACCCCTCCCACACTTTTCCACATTAACAACATCCTTCATTAGTGTGGTACATTCATTGCAATTGATGAACAAATTTTGGAGCATTGCCACTGAGCGTGGATTAAAGCTTACATTGTAGCTTATACTCTCTCACACCCAATTCTATAGGTTATGGCAAGATATATAATGGCCTGTATCTGTCATTACAGTGTCATTCAGGACAATTCTTAAGTCCCGAAAATGCCCCTGCATTACGTCTGTTTTTCCCTCTCCCTGCCCTCAGAACCTCCAGTGACCACTGCCTCCACTTCAATGATATAATTTCTTCCATTGCTAGAATCACAATAAGTTTGAGAGGGGGCTACGATCCATTAGGTCTGATAGATGGTACTCTCTTGCTTGCAGTTGTAGATTCTCTCGGTTCCTTGGCATGGTAGTTGTCCATCATCACCTCTTGTTAGTTGTCCTGGGTGAGACCAATGAACTGGTGAGTAGGTGTTGCAACTCCGTTGAGATTTGGGGCCCAGCTGGCACATAGACAGCCCAAAGATTTAAGTCTCTTGAATGTACACTTACCAAATCTAGTACTAATTATAGGTTCAAATAGCAGAACAGAAAAGCCATGTGTAGGGAAACCACAATTGAGTCCAACTCTGTCACCCTGGGGAGCATAAATTCCAAAGTAGGACCCACTGGCAAGGCACCAAACTCCTGAGCTATCTGCCCTGACTATAGTGTCTGGATGTCTCCAGAGCCCTCAGGAGCCCTGCTATTTGGGGTAGTATCTACTTTGGCAGTCAATGAGATCCTGCTGAGACGTGCATAAGCGTAACCTCTGGAATGACTTCCAGACTCACTTTGAAGTCTCTTAGCCAAATAAACTTGTTTGTCTTTACCTTTTTCCCCTTTTGGTCAAGGTCTTTTTCCAGTTGCATTGCTAGTTGGTACTTGGTAGTAATTCCTTGGTGCCAGGGAGGCTCATCCCCAGGGGGTCATGTCCCATGCTGGGGGGAAGGTAATGTGTTTATATACTGAGTTTGGCTTAGAGAGAGGCCACATTTGAGCAACAAGGAGGCTCCCAGGAGGCAACTTTTAGGCATCCTATAATACTAGGCCAAGTTTCCATTTCAAGAGTAAAAGTTCATAAGCACAGTCATAAATATCAAGGGCCCATCAATGGACCATCCTCCTTCACCAGTCATTGCCCCTGTACTCAGGGGATTCTTGGTGTTTCTTTAGAGAATGTGGGAAGGAGTGTCTTTCCACACCATCCATCTCTTACACTATTGTCCCATTACATTTTATAAATATCTCCATGGTACTTTTTGCTGCCTGATTCTTTCACATTTATGAAGTTGTTTATTTTTATTTACTTCCCCCCCTTTGATTTCCTTCCACTAGAGTATACATTCCAGAAAGACAGAAGCCTCATGTAACTCTCCTTCCTTACCGTGTCCAGGGTTGGGCTATGGTAAGCATGCAACAATTAAATAAGTTACGTTAATTGTTTACATAACAAAAATGAAAATGGTGTTATGTTCATTTATTCACTCATTTATTCATTCATTTTTGTCTCAGTGTCCTCATTTGTAAAATGGAAATAATAATAGCACCTATCTCATTGGGCTACTGGGAACTTAAAAAAAACCATATATATATATATTTAAAGTGGTTAATACAATTTCTGGCATTCAGTAAGCATTTAATAGATATAAATATCTATTATGATTTTAGCTTTTCATTGATTCATCCAAGAAACATTTATTTGTAAACTAATACTGCTAGATCCTGGAGAAAAAATGAGACATGGTCCCTTCTCTTAAAACTTTAGGTAGCCCAGATTCTCTATAGCTCTCCGAGTGGGAAATTGCATGGTGTTTGTCAGAGCATATTATGCCAAGGAGTATTTTGAATGATGGAGGTGATGGAGAAGCTGGCACCAGAGACAGAGAGAGGACTGGTGTGCATTGCATCCCTGGTGTGTGAACAACAATTCTTCAATAGGCCTTGGAGATCCACATATGACAGTACCTGCCACCTGGTAGCTCACAGTCTGGTGTACTGCAGTGAGATGAGTCCTAGAATGAAAAAATGAAGTCCAAGGGGACAGAGAGAGTGGAGGGGAAATACTACCAGGGAAATGATGTATTATCTCTTCATATCAAAACACAGTTTCAAAAAAAGGATGTAGTCAACAAATTTGTGTGAAGTAAAGTGACTGAATAGACTTTGTGTTGACGCTTCTGGCAATCTTGACTTTGAAACCCAGGAAAAAAGATTTTAAACTAAAGAAATAAATATCTAAGCTGGACTTTTGAGCATCAGTTACCTGCATGGAGGACTTTTCATGGGCATGGACAGAGAAGAGCCAGTAGAGCTTCCCAGTGGCTCCTGATGTGGTCACCCTACTGTTTTAACCAGTAAGGAAGATCTATATGTGAGTACAGACCTAAAGTCTGTGCACTTTGCAGAATAACTAGACTTATATATGGTTTGATTTTGGGCAAGGGCAATATTCCCCAGATAATCATGCACTTCTTGTTTTGTCTGTCTTCCGGTAGGCTTTTTTCTGTAAAGTTGTAAGCAGAATTGCACCAGAAGTTCATGATTTAGTAGGTGTAAATTATCCTATTTGTGTTTTTCTTGGCTTATCTCTGGTATGCCTAGCAACTTCATACAATCAGGTCAATGAAGAGCCAGTGCTGGTAGAGACATCTAAACATTTCAGAAAAATTGGCATTGCTCATAAAGTGGTTCAGAAGTTATTGTCAGCCAGAGCTAGAGTGTCTTGAGTCTCTCTCTGGCATAGAGCTACTTCATCCTGGCTTTGAAGTTTCTTTCTTTCTTTCGTTGTGGTTATCACAGGACTTCATAAAGCCAGAATGCTTTTCCTTGAAGGATAATCCTTTATTTAGAATGGAGCATGTCTTGGTTTCCCCAGTGATATTGAGGAAATGATTCAACAACTTAATTAAGTGTGCTGGTCTTTTAGTACTAAACATGAGTTTTGTTCACTAAACAGAGCGGTCTAGTTGTATATGTGATTGGAATTACTTATTTCCTTCTTCAAGTATCTTGACATAATGGCAAAATCTGGATTTGAAAATTGTTGAAATGCCACATGCATTCATTAGAAGTGCTGGACCAAAGCTGATGACTTAATAGCAAGATCTTTTGTATATCAGATACATAGCAATTTTTAAAAACGTATTCACATACTCTGCATTATAAGTTCAAGAAGGGCAGGGACTGTGGTTTTCTTGTTCATTCCAGATTCCCTATGTATATGTATATATGTCTCCCCCCACCTCTCTCTCTCTCTATAGATATATGCCCCTGTATATATGTATGTATATATACATGAATGTTTATATGTATATGTATATAAGTGCATACATATATTTACATACACATATGCATATATGTACATATATACACATATGTACATTTTACATATATACATATATGTACTTAAGTATATATGTGTATGTATACACATTTGTACCCATATATATATCTACATACTAGCTCTCATTTAATACTTATAAATGCTTTATGAAATAGATATTAGTATCTTGAATTACACAAGAGAAAATAGGAGGAAGAAATAAGTTTATGCCTGAGAAAATAAAAGCTCAGAACAATTAAGTAACTTGTGGGTGGTCAAATATCAAAGATGAAATGGAACTGGACCTGGAACTCAGAATTTCTTTTTTTTTTTTAATTTTTAATCTAGTATGCTTGCAGCTGCAAGAAAGTTATTAACAAGTACCCGTTTCTCTATAAATGCTCCTGATCTGGACCTCTCCATTTCTGCCAGACCGATCTTTTCATTATCATTTATTCTAAAGTGTGTCATTTGTTCTGAGGGGCTGGGAAAGGGGCCAGGGCCCCTTCTGGGTTTTCTATGCTTTCGTCAACAGGAAGGACCATGTCATCATCTCTCTGAGGGTCTCATCCTGGGGCTTGACACTGCCTTGGAACTCAGTTTCTGCTGACTGATGGACACATGTCCCGGTCATTGTCTGGGGAGGAAGGTGATGTGAGGGCTATAGCACTTCCTCTCGGAAAAATATTTGCATTTGGAACCCCTGGCTTTAACCACTAAGCTTTAAGGTGTTCACTGTTCTCTCCATTTCTTCCAGAGGAGATTTGTGCAACAGTCCAAGTGCTGTAGGTATTTTCAAATAGCATTTTTGGATTATTTTTCTATTGCACAGGGCTGTTATGGAAAAGAGGCATAGATCGTTCTAGGGATTGGCCCAAGAAATGATTACTTGAATAACACAGTAGATGCTGGGAGGAACTAGGGATTAAATTTACGAATTCATTTCCTTCATTCATTTGAGATTTTTTATAGTAGGCACCGTAATCCTTGGAGAAGAGAAAGTAGCCAGACGATTTGATCTTAAGTGGCTCACAGCCTATTAGGCAAATATTGAGTAACTCTCACATATTCAACTGGAGGTTGGCCTGAAATGGCCCTCCCCCCCCTTTTTTTTAACCTCTGAAAAACAGTTTTGTTGGGAAGTAAAAATGTGCAACTCAAAGCGATAGGAGTATGAATAAACTCGCGGGTAAGTGGAATGGTGGGACTTTATTCAATTTCTTTTACAAGTTTGTATTTGGGTTCATTTGTAGAGACAGTGGATATTTCTCAGGGTTTTTTCCCCAGTGCTCAGCAGACTGTCATTTGTTTATTTACTCAACAAATATTTGTTGAATACCTACTACATGCCAGGCACAGTTCTACACATACTTATCTGTGCTGTGATTAGCTTATCTTTACAGTGTGATTAGTTTATCTTTATAGTAAACAAAATTCTTAGGATCTCTCCATTGTGCAGAGATGAACTTAAATCACTTTATCCTCTTGAAAATTAAAGGATTCATTCTTAAAAATTCTGTGGTCACACTTTAGACTAATACAAAGTGGTCTCTATTATTAACCTAATTTAATGAAGTTTTTCCTGATTAGAAATTTAAAAGCTTATGGCAGATTTTCCTCTGCTGGAATTAGCAAGCCTCCATTTTATTGGGAAGTGTTAGTAATTGAAGCATCTACTTAGCTTGCTGTGTTTTAAGTTAACACTGTATTGGATGGGAAAACAGAGTATAATTCTATATATCTCAGTGAAAGGCTAATATTCTGATTGGTCCAAATTCATATGAAGTCATATGCAGGACCCAGAGTAAACTTGATTTGTTGTAACACATTTTTCACTACTTTGAGTTTCTTAGGAGTCAAAAACGTTTTAGAGATGTTATGGTAAGCAATTCTTAGAGGATTTTAGTGGATTCAGATACATCTTTTTCCCCCCAATAAAGCACTAACGTGCAATGCTTACTTAAGTATATTTTTGTGTTTATTGATTAACTTTAATTCTCAGAAATAAATGATTGATGCTTATCATCTTGTTTGCTTTAAAACTCCAATATCTAAGGATTTCACAAAATTAAACTATTGGCTTGTTACAATGACCCTTCTGGAGGCTCCAGGATAAAGAAAATTAATGGTAACTTTGCAGACATGACTTTTTCTGCCTCTCAGGCAAGAACAGGCCATACAGTGACAAAGTACCTGAAAAGCTTAGGGGGCAGCAATGGAAGAACTAAGTTCACAAAATTTAGAGAAATCCTGGAGCTGCTGTAGATACTTGTGGAGAATTACTGCATGGTCTCCTCAGGAACCGGTGTGGGTGTGCTGAGGGCAATTAGAAGGACTGAAATCTGACAGACATTTTCTGCATCGTGTTTTAACTATTTTGTTTGTACATTGTAATGTGTATTTGAGTGTGAATTCCTGAAGGGAAGTTAAAAGATAAATAAGACCCTCCTCTGAGAATGAAGAAAACAGGTATTTCATAGGTGAGTACAAAGAATGGCCATACATCTTTTGGTCTAAATTATAGTCAAGAAAGAGAAACTGCAGATATTTTTAAAGTTTAGAAAAGCATGATATATAAACCTTAACATTTGGAGTAGGGATTATTTGAATTATAATGAATTATCTAAATGAATTATAATCTACATTGTAAAAATATTATCTCATGAAAAGATTCAGTTGACTTCCTTTAAGTCATAAACTCATCTTACAAACATCAAAACACTTTCATTTCTAAAAAAAAGCTATGGCTGTGTCTATATTGAGAATGTGAAAAAAGAGCTCCCAAGACAGTTCTGGGTTAGCATCTTCCATCTTGATAATTCTTATGTAAGGATGAATATCATAGAAAGGAATTTAGTTGAATTAAGCCCCGAGAGATGATGTGATTCCCATTGTAAAGTTAAATAAAGTGGTCTCTTTAGCAACATAAATAGTCGCAGAGTTTGCTGGGACAAGAATTTTGATGGTGAAAAACTGAAGTATTTTTGTTTTTTTAAATTCTAACTATTAGATCATTTCAGCTGCTGGCCTTCTACAGAACTGGGGTTGTATTTATGATACATCTGGTTGACCTGAATATAATCCAATTGCCTTTTTGTTCCATGCCATGCCTCTCTCAGAGTTTGAGCCCCACTGATTAGCAGTAGAGATTTTACTGTTTTATCTGCCCACATGATAACTCTAGTTAAATAACTTTATGCATTAGTTTTTGAATCTTGAATATGGGGGAAAAGAGAACCAGAGAGACAGCCACATACTACCTGAAATAATATTTCCAACTGGCCTAATCATAAATGCTACTGTCGTGTGACACATGGGAACTGCTTTTGAATGACTCTGTGAGTGTGATTTGTGTCTTACTATTATTCTTTGTCATTATTATGCATAGTCAACTTAAAAGATATTTGTTGAATGTTAACCAGAATTCTGGGGATGTAAAATGATAAAAATTATGAATTCACAGAAGACTTGTGACCAAAACAGTGGCACCCAATCTTTGCTACACTATAGAATCACTTGGGGAGTTTACAAAATTCTGATGCCCAGGTCTAACCCAGTCTAATTACATCAGGACGTCTGGAAGTAGAGCCAGGTCTCAGTATTTTTTTTAAGCTTCCCAGGTGATTCCAATGTGTGGCAGTATTCAGCAAGCACTGGACCCAAATGGCGTTAGTCAGGTGCTTCTCAGGTTAAAATTAACTGGGTCAGGTGCAAGGAAGTGTGCTTTCTGCAGGAGGGTGGTGATCCATTGCCCCCTATTTTCCAGGACCACCAGGATCTCAAATATTCTGTTTTATTTCCAAAGTTGAGTATTGAAACCTTAATAAAACTAAGGAGCTCCAGAATTTGGACAATACATAGTTTAGAAAGAAACAAACACGATACTCATTTGCGAGAACACCTAAACACCAACCTATAAGTGTGGATGAGTTAATTTTGCTACTACTTATGTCTGCTTTGCTTTTCTAGTCTTAAAGTCTGTGAACAATGCATTCATGTGAAAACCTGCCCAATTCTGCCAACAACAACAGCAAAAATTGGGTGACAATTGTGATAATAACAGTTAAATCACTTTGCCAGTGGTTTGATGTTGTTTAAAGTGTCTGCAATTCATTAAAACTTTTTTACTTTAGCTTCAAAATAAGTGAAAAGGGCTGAAAAACAAAACCAAGCATCTTTTCTTAAAAAGAAACATGAAGATAATATTAGTAAAATTCTATTCTCAATAAGATAAACACTATTAGAATAGGAAATTTGATGTCATGTCACATATGCAGTCAAAGGAACATGAGTTTGCTTTGTAGCTTTGCTGTTTCATTAGAGTCCTTGGCCCTTAAAAAGTAAGATAATTTTGCAAAACCAACCTTTGAGGCAAAGTAAGAATAAAGGTAAAAACCCCCTTGAAACACAACCATTCATTCATTTTGTTAGACTTTTAACTCTAAACTCACCCCTCCACCATTGTTTGAATTTATTATTGTTATTTTTTTTTACCAGCTAAAATACAAAGCAAAGAAATTATGGGAAATGGTCTTGGAAACTGAACTCGTGTTGTAACAAATTGAGGATAATGTCATTTTTCATTGGTATGCTTGATATTTTAAACCATATCAATGTGGGAAATGTTGAGCTTGACCTCCTGCTAGGTAATCCAAGTGACCATTTATGTGATTGTTTCTTTGTTTTGCACAGTAACAGAATTGTTGATAGGATCATGTCCTGTTGGCTGGTAACACCAATACCATTAGGCACATGCTAAGTACAAAAATGGGTTCTAAGAACCATTCTGAAAGTTGTCAGATAACTTCAGCTCAAGACTAATTAAACTGTAGACATATGCAACAAATATCTTGCTAAAATATCTGATGCATTTTAGGTTGATACACAGGTTGTTCTTTTAACCACAGTCATTTGTTTATATTTCCCCAAGCCAAATTTTCCAAGATTTTACCTGTGTCCTCCAGACAAATGTTGCTGTATTTCAGAACTATATATCTGAGATCATCCCTCCTTACATCATTTTTCATTAACAGAAGTAAATAATTATTTTGAAAAAAAAAATTTCAGAACTTTTTTTGATTTGTTCCCCATGATATATTGCTATTAATTCCTGTGATAGTATATCTGAAAGAAAAGAACAGATCATATCATAGAGAAGCCATGTGAATGTTTGTTCTTGGGTCAGAATTTAGAGGAAGAAAACTTATAATTTAGTTTTGCAGATAAAGTTTGTGAAATAAAATTCTTAATGGTGTTCTTTGCCATTTATCTGGGTATGAGTTTACAGAATTTTTTTTTGGTTGTTTCAATCTGAAAATTTGGAAAGTAAATCTTGATAATGTCTCTTAATGAAAACTCCTCAATGAGATTGAAAGAAGTCTCCTCGTTTGATGTGTGCTCTCTACAATGAAATTTATAAATTTAATTCATATCTTGATTGAAACTGTTTAATTAACAGAATGAGGAGAACTTATCTACTGGCCAAAGAGAGGTTGACTATACCTATATTTAGTCATGAGAATATATACCTTTCATTGCTGGAGCTCACACTGTGTTAGAGGTCATTTCCACTGCTAATCCACATTTGGTATTGGAGCAGAATTTGACCCTTTGTCCTGTAAAATCTTTTGGAAATCAAATGAAAGTCTTAAGAGATATTTGAGAATTGAGACACACAAGCAATTACTGAGCAAACGGAATTCTTCAGATTTGTGAGAATGGAACAATTTTCCATCAACTTTTTAGATTGATGGAAAAGATAGAGTTGAAGGGATATTTGGCTAAGTTTTACATTTTTCATTTAATTTATGTATCTTGATAAAGGCAATTTGTTCAAATCGAAATTGATTTTATTTGCATAAATTTGTGGAGTTTTAAAAATACATATAAGTAAATTTGTGAATAAGAAAAATATACTCTCTCTCTCTCTCTGATCACAAGTCCCACAGCTACAGATTCAGTAGAAAAAGGAGCATGTCCTGGCCCAGTTAGGTCTTTACAGGAATGTCCTCAGTCACGTCATTAGGTTTAGATCTGTTCTGGATAGCCAGAATTCCCTCCAATTGTTGGGACTTTTTAAATTGTCATTTTTACATTTTATTCTGTTTCTTTAAAGTTTTGGGACCACAGGCTGCTCAACAGTTTTCTAAACCATTAAGGGTGGAATTGTCTATTTTGCTTTCCAATTTGGTAGCCCTCCTGTCCTCCTTTCTCCCCTTAGCCAGGTACTTTGTACCTAGTAGGTACTCATTAAAACCTGTTGTGTTGCTTTCTTTATGCCACATCCTTGTATAGCAACCTGATTGATGTGCCCTTCTTCCCTAAGGATGCCAAGGATGCACTGAAGAAAATTTAGCTGACAGTGTAAATCAAGGAAACATGCCTTTTTGAGGAGAAAACCTGTTTGGTGGCTAATACTTTCCATTAAAAAATGCCACAGGACTTTGTTTGGGTCATCACGGGCTGATTGATCTTCTGATGCTTTGTCACAGATGGGAAGTTTAAGAGATTATTTTAAGTGTTGGGATTACCAGCAGCCCAGTGGCTGGTGATCATGCTAAGGACGGAGAGCTTTGGAGGGCTGGCCAGATGATCGCTGCACAGCCACCATGTTGCTGCAGGACTACTGCCCTATGCTCTTCTCACTGGTTCTGCTAATGTTCCAGATTGTTGTATCTGTAACTACTCTGAAGTACCATATGGGGGTGGGGTGGGGTGGGGTGGCTGAACTCTTCAGCTTAAATTTTGGGTGGGTACAAAAACCACTGTAGTTTTATGAAATATCTGCTAGTGAGTAATTCCAGGTTGTGCCTGATTTTCCATTGCATTCATGTTCATACAATTGTTTATTTACTGTCAGAAACTCTGAGAACACCAGTTTAGTGTATTTTAAACCACCAAAAGGAAGGCTGTCGAGGTTGGTCTGGCAATGGCTGTGACAAGAGGCAGTGTTTCGATGTGTTTTTAATACAGGACTAGATTCAGCTACGTGCAGGTGGTTTAAATGCCACATTTGTGCTTGAGAATCAAGTTTTGTCGTCTGCTGCCTAATCTGCAAGCCCTGCTTCCTTCATATTACTTCATGGCACCCATATTACCCATAGAGGCCAAATTAGCTTTTAGCAGAGAAAGTCACAAACGCAGTTCTTTTGTAAAGCATAATGAAGCAAAGACTATTCTTTTTATCTTTTTTATTATTGTTTTAAATCAATGAGAATGTATATCCGACTGTCCTAGCTGTTTCTTCCCTCCCTGATTTATATTCCTTTAGAAGTTCTATAAGGCAAACTGCAGTTGTTACTATATAACAGGATATCGTTTTCCTAGGGATGGATTTTATATGCTTCATTTGTTCTCAAGGTGGAAAAGAATTATAAATTTCCTTGTAGATGAGTGTTTGTGTTTCTCACCCTGAGTCTTTTTCTGCCTGCAGTCATGTCTGAAATATTTATTTGAACTGCATACTCCCCCTACATATCAGGTGCTTAAGTGCCTTCTTTGGTATAATTAACCTGATCTTATGGATGAGTGATTTTTATTTGATGAATTCATTTATGAAGTTAAAGTCTAACTGTAAAGCAATGTACCCAACCAGAATTTGTATCAGTGACTTATCCTTAGGAGACTATTTTATAGTAAAATGAAGGCATGTGAGAAGTTTCTCAGACTTCTCATTCCTCTTCTTGATGGTATTTTTTTTTTTCTTTTTACAGTATTTCTTTTATGAAACATTCCAGCATCTTTGGGCATTTGAATGAGATCCAAAGGTTAGGTGCAATCGATTGTGCCTTAGTATTTTGCCTAATGTTCTGATGCTCTTTGGAATAGCTTGTCCTCATTTTAGGCCAGTTGGGGAAGAATGATGTTAACACATCTTGGAGCTTTTTTCTCCAGGCATCTCAATCAAGTGTGCCATGGAAATTAAAAAGGAAACACGTGTGGAAGAGGGACCAGCCATCACCTGAGTTCCTTTGACCTCATGTAACAGGAAGTGAGCTCTTTGGGTCCAGCAGGAAGAAGAGCGAGGTAGCTACTGGGGACCTGGATCCCTTTAAGTTCCCTTCTGTTTCTAGAGGGGCCATGTGGGTTCTGTGTCCAGTCCTTGCACCTGTCCTCTGGCAGAGTCAGGGCTCTGTAAGCCCCTAGAGCCAGCCAGGCAAGAGGTAGCGAGCACCCACTAGCCTGGAGGGCACGGATATGGAGCTAGCCCCAGACTTGGAGTCAGGATCTGTGCTTGAAATAGGCTAGAGAAAAGTGAGCATGGCATACCATGGCCTTGGAAACACCTACGGCCTCAGAGACCCCCCTGGGCAAGGTTCATTATGATCCTACTCTCTGAAACTTAGCTGCACGATTTCAAAACCCACCCGTGGCTGGTGGGCCATCTGCTCAACCCACTCGTCGAGGTGGCAATACCCCCAAAGGTAATATACAGAAGTGGAATGAGCAGATGATGGACCTAACAGAGGTAAAATAAATGTCAGCTCTGTGGAATGTGTCAAGAAGTTTGTGGGGGTTGAAGGAAACATAAAAATGCGACCTGTGTGCTGACAACATAAACTTGTAGCCATCCAACTCGTAAATAAACAGAACATTTAGTATCCTTAGTCGAAGGAATGGAAGCCAAGAGTTTGATCTTAGGAATGTCTTTGAATGCAACCAGTGTATCCCTTGGCTTTGGAGAAGTTGTACTTGAGCACGAATATCCTTGAGGAATTCAGTCTATTAGAAGTACAGGACGCTGACTTCATACGCACTGTTGGCCTACATATACTGCTGGTGAAGATTGACACCTCAGAAAGAACCTCTTTGAGTCTTCAACGCCCCTCCCACCCCTTTTTTAAAAGGTTAGTTGGGTCTTTCAAGTAGATGCCATATTTTGATCCCAGAGGCAAATATCCAAAAGCAAATTCTCTGTGTCGACTAGAAACATTTAAATTCTTAGGCTTTGGAAATTTGAAGAGTCACTGATGTAGGTGATGAGTAAAACTAGGGAACACATTTTAAAGGAGCTCATGGTCTTACACTGAATGTTTACAAATCATTACAAGGGCTGTATCTTCTGATTCACAGAGCAAAATCATACTTAATGCCGCCATTTGTGTTTTGCCTTCAGAAATGCCGTGGCTATTTTGTAAATGTTTTTGGAACTGTGAGCTTTAAGTCTCTCAGAGACAAAAGTGTTTGCTCACCAGTCAGTCAGACCAGTCCTTACTGTTGGCTATTTATAAATCAAATTGTGAAATCCATATACTGGAATGATTTTTTATAGTGCCCTGTGGATAATAATGTAGATTTTTCTTCTTGAGTGCTCAAAAAAATCATGATACACTACGTAACAACAGCACTGTCGAATCGTTCAGTCACGTTAGCTGGTCAGTGTCAATTTTATCTTGAATTATGAAGATTTAAAAAGTGGAAATAAAGATTTGACTAAAGGTTTGGTAGAAGTTAATCTGAATATTTAACTTTTGGGGAGTTAACTGGAACTTTTTTCAGTTTAGGTATCATACATTGCTTCCATGCATAAAATACCTTTCAACTCAGTATCTCAGTAGGAAAGGAAGTTTACAAATTTTATTTATTCACACCTGGAAACAAATAACTGTGCATTGTAGAGGTGTATAAGAGGCTGTGAAGTAAAGTACCCAACCAGAATTTGTATCTCTGGTTTATCCTTAGGAAACTATTTTACAGTAAAACGAAGGCTATCAGGGAGCTGCCTTCACAGTTTCAGTGTATTTCTTCTAGCAGTGTCTTTGGGTCCCACAGAAATTGTCTCTCTGCCACCCGTGGGACCTCCTTACTTCTGGAAGTCTCTGAAATCAGTACCACATAGACTCTGGAAGGCCAGCTACTGACGGCATGTGGGCATACCCTGAGCACTGGTCTGTTTTTGCTTTCATGATTCTTTTAAAATCATTTATGATAAATGCCAGAAAATAGCTGGTATTACAACTGCTGAATTTTTATAGGGCATTTTCTCAAGCCTAGTACAATATTTATTATGCAGCTCTAGATACTGTGAAAATAGTTTTCCTTTCAACTAATATGTTTCTTCCTAAAATAGGTCTGACAACTTCATCCAAAACCAAAGAACAAGTGAAAATTTCTATTGATGTTTGTTTTCTTTTCAAAATGTCCGTATGTCTTTTTTTTTTTTTTTTTTAAATCA
>JAQZBX010003446.1:0-65213 GCA_029593785.1 Cabassous unicinctus
AGTCCCTAGATTTTCCTCTAGCTGTTTCACAATTAACATTAATCTTCTAGTACTGCCGCTTTCAGCCACAATCACATTTATAAATCAGCAGTGTCAGAAGCTGGTTATCTTCTGACATTTGGGCTGGCCAAATCGGACCTACCTACCTCTCCTGCCATAGGTGGGGTCAGAGCACTGGCTGGGGACTGCTTTCTGTGCTGGGCCTTCTCCCAAGTTCCTGGTCAAAGTTCAGCCCTCTCCCAATCCCACCAGGACTGGGTTGGAGCCGAATTCACTAAGCTTTTCAATGGAACCTCTTCCTCTTCTGCTAAGGGCACAGTTAAGATGGAGGCTGTCGGCTTCTTTCTGACTTTGGCAGGTTTAAAGTTTAATTGTGTTCAGAACTGGAATCTGGCTACCCGAATTTACCAATCAGTAGCTGCAGTCTGTATCCAGCCATGTCCCGCTCCCCAACTTTTGGTAGGTAGAGCTTCCAAATCCAGCCAGGGAGTGGCTCCCGAGCTGGCCCACCAGGCTAGTGGGGGATGGCACCAGTCTGTAGTGTGGATGGATCTACTCAGGCATTTTCACTTCATATTGACAGTCTCCTCCTTCCGTTCTTCCCTGGATTGGTGTAGCATGTTCATATGGAACTCCCCAAAGAGGTGAGTTATACAGCTCCTAGCTGATTTCTAGTTGCCCTGGAGGCCAACATGACTCTTAGAGCCCTGTACTCTATTGTCGTCTTGCTCTCTCTCTCCTTTAGTGCACAGTTTTGTAGAAAATTTTTCTTTGTTTTCTGGCCATCAACGTAAGGATTGCAGAGTATGCAGGTTTCTCTAGCTGGTTTGACACTGAAACATTTTCTTCCTGGAATATACTTTAGAAACATTGATCTAGTTAAATCCATGGACTTTAGTCAAAGTTGCATTTGAAACATCTGTTGTTGTGTGTGCTGACAAAGCTGCTCTGAAGACCATTGTGGTTGATTGAGGTAAATTGTCCTAAATGTTAGTCTTGGACTGACTTGAGTTGTTCTGAAACTAATTCTTTAGATGAGTGTATAATCTTCAGATTTTTAAAAAAAAAATTTATTGAAGTATATCATTCATACATGAACATACATAAACAATAAGTCTACAGTAATCGGGAACTTACAAAACAAACATGCATATCATCATACAGGGCTCTCATACATCTCCCCACCACCCCCAACACCTTGAGTTGTTGTGAAACATTTGTTAAAAACTATGAAAGAGCATCATCAAAATATTACTACTATTACACCCCGTATCTTACATTTGGTGTATTTTTCCCCAAACCTATCTGGGTTATTAAAACACCCTGTATTAGTATTATACATTTGTTATAGTTCATGAGAGAATGTTCTTATATTTGTTCTGTTAACCACAGTCCATCTTCCACCACAGGATTCATTGTGTTATACAGTCCCCTGCTTTGTACAATCCATTCAATGTGTTCACTCAGTGGCTCTCATTTTCATCACAGAGTTGTGCTGTCATCGCCTCAGTCAATTTTAGAATGTTTTCATTACTCCAAAAAGAAAAATCCCATATCTTATTATACCCCTTATTGTTGTCCATTAGAATTGATATATCTTCTTTGCCATTGCTGCAGTAATATTACAATATTACTGTTAATTATCATCCATGTTACATTAGTTGTAATTTTCCTGTGTATCACCATATTCTTAAAACTTTGTAAAAGAACATTCTTCTATTTATACTATTAACCATAATCTTTATCCACCACCGAAATCACTATGTTATATAGTCCCTACATTATCCTCTAGCTTCTTTTGAATTGTCATTTACATCCCTAGATTACCGCTTTCAGCCACAATCTCATTTATAAATCAGCACTGTTAGTTATACTCCCTGTTATATGTATATATGTACATATGTCCCCACCCGTGTGTGTGCATGTGTGGTGATGTGCAATCCTTTCTCAAAAGGTTTTTAGAAATATCTACTTTCATGTCTAGAAATGTCAGCAGCCCCTACCAAAGGTGTCCATGTGAAATATCTGTTCCAGACATGTGCCAGCATGTGAATATGAACCAGAAATGATTCTACGATATTAACATAAAAAGAATATAGAAAAGTTGACATTATCTTAATGAAGCTCATTTGCAGTGAATTCTCTTGTTTTCAAGTCTTAATTCATTTTTTTAACAATTTTTTTTTTATTTTTAAAAAGATGCTTAGATTGCATAAATACTACACAAAAAATATAGGGATTCCCATATGCCCCACTCCCCACACCCCCCACACCCTCCCAAGTCTTAATTAATTTTTGTCCTCTTTTTTTGTATTGATAATGCACCTTGATCTACAGGTAATAAACTTCAGAGTTCTTTTTCTTTGCTCATTTTCTCATGTTCTTTGTGAGACCCAGCACAGAATCAGTCCTGATCAACTACTTAACCAATTTGTTAGTAAACACTCAACTTACAATTTGTTGGCTTAATTATTTTGTTATTCATTTTCCTTTCTGGAGATATAAACAGATAGTAATTTTGTATTGTATAGAAAATGCACTTACTGTAAAAAAGATGCTTTAAAGTTTAGAGAAAGAAAATGCATTGCGCTTATACAAAACACTTCTATTCATACTTCTATGTAATTTCCTTCACTTTTTTTCCTTTCGATTTTTGTTATTTTTCAACTTTGTTCCTTTTCTCTTTTTCATGCTGTATCAATTCTGCTTTCCTTTCCTTTTGTTTCTTACTCTCTTTATCATCTTTTTTATTCTTCAACCAGTTTCTCCTCCCCTCTGGCATTTTTTGCAATTGTTTTCCAAGTATAAAATAAGGCCTCTCTCCTGCTGCAGCTGCTACTCCATCCCCTGCTGCACTAAATTGACACTTGGGCAAGCAATGGCTCTCGTCAGTCACTCTGAAGCTGCTACTTCCAGAAGTGTCAATTTAGTGCAGCGGGGGATGAGGTGGCAGCTGCAGAAGTAGGGCACAGAAAAACTCACCAGAAAGCTCTGCCTTCACTTATTGTGTGTGATATTTGGTAGGAGGAGAAAGAGGCTAAAATCAGAAAAAGAAAAAAGTAGAATAAGAAGAAGTCAGTCCAGGAAACTGGGATTAAAAGTCAAGTGGCTCAGTGGCTGCAGGGGACTGGAAGAAGGCACTGGAGGGACTGGAAGAAGGCAAGGAAAAGTTTAAATTGGAGTTAGCTTCCTAGCACTTGGTTTCAAAGCCAGTTGAAAATGCTGAAAAAATATGGGTGTCTGATTCTGCTTAGGTGACATGCCCACATTGTCAGTGGTGATTTCCTTCAACATCCCAATATCTTTGCAAACATCCTGCCCTCGGATTTGGGTGAGAGATCCACAGTGTGTAATGAGAAACATGTGGAAGCTCTCAACTTTCCTTGGCAAGTCTAGCTTTTCATTTCCTGTTGATATAAAAACCTACTCGGTTTAATTAAAAGTCCTTCGTGAACATTAACACGCCAGGCAGCCCTGTTAACTGTAAACTCTATAGGTAGCCTTCCACACTTATAGGAAAGGCGTAGTTATATGTTAGTATACACGTTCTAAAGACGGAAAGAGAGGGTTCTGATAGTTCATCTTTTAGGATTATCACCACCACTGCTCTCCTCCATTAGTTCAGATTATTTTTATATGTTTCATTAGTTCAGATAATTTTGTCTATTTCATGCTCCACCATGACTAGTATTGGAATACAGGGAATGAATTCCAAAGTACTATTTGCAATGCATTTCTGTTGCATATGTTGCGATTTTTTAAAGTAACCAATTTAAAGCAACATCAGTTTCAAACACTGTAGAAGCAAAAAAAAGAATATATATATATATATGTATATATATATATATGATACTTCTGCCTGGTTCCACCATTGTATTCATTATAGCCCTCTTTGAGGTGAATTGCTATGGTAATTTGCTTTTTGTATGAAATGTAAAATGGAAGTGTCTTTTGTGTTAGGGAGTTCTGATGGAGCACCTTTAGAAGTACCTAGTATCTAGGTCATTGGTTTTCTTAAACCTGAAATAAATGAGATCTTTGATAGTGCAGTATCATGCCTGCAAGGATACAGATTAAAGGAAGAGAGGGCTTGTGTTAGGACAATTGGAAAGAATATACTTTCTATGTTGACTTATTTTTATGTCCTCGTATTTAGAAATATTGAGGAAATGATTTTACCAAGGCACTCCTTTTTCCTCTATGACTCCTTTATTTGTGAAATATATTTAAAAAATAAACAGCTGCTAGAAAATGCTATTATTCTTTTAGAATAAACAGACACAAGTAAAAACCTATGAGACAAAAGTAAATATCTATATCTGAAAACTAGCTCAAACACCAATTGCTGGTTAACAAGCACATGTTAAATATCTTATGTGCACTGAGAATTGCTCTTTACTGGGCTGTAATGAAGAACATGAAAGAAAGTGGTGATAGGTTTGTCCATCTGATGGGGACCCTCACAAGTTCCCTGGGTTCTTTTTGCCCTGTGCAGAAAATTGGAATCCATGCCACGGTTTGGTCACACAAAGAAAAGAGTTTATTAAGCCGGTAGAGGTCTGGAGACAAAGTCTTCAATCAGCTTCCCTGAACAGCAGAAGTAGCAGCTGTCATATTAGCTTGTGTAGGGGAGGAGTTCAAAGAGTTTGTTTACAAGGCTGATAGGTGGGGAGGGGTTGCATCTTGTGTATGTCTATAGCACTACATGCTTTAACAAGCTTGGTCATTCATTACATGTACAGAAAATGGTGTCTAAAGCCCGCCCAGAGTTGGAGAGTTTTACTATCATAATGAGCTAAAGTTCTGCTGAGTTCATTCCACGATCCTACCAAGTTTGCTAAAAACTGGGGAGTCCTAGTTTGTGGGTATCTAGATTTTGTGGTCAGCTTCTGACTGTAGCTACTAACTGTACTCTATTTTGGGTTGGTTAGCTATTCCTGCAAGGCTAAGATTAGCTTAACAGGGCCTAACAGAGGAAGACAGTAGTTGGGTGAGGGTAGTTCTTACAAGCGGTCCTTACACTTCAATTTGGGAAGGTATCAAGGCATGAACACTGAAGAGGTAGGGTTAAAGAGGAAATATTTCTTGGAAAAGGTGGGGTCTGGAGAATGTTTTGGACTTATCAAAAATAGTTGGACTCTAACGCAAAAATATGGACAAGGGAAACTCAAAATCAAATCTGAAGAATTGGCAAGCTGTCTGACTTCTCAGAAGTGGAAAGTCCAGGAAGAAATATGATGGATGCTGAGGGGATAAGAAGGGATTTAGGCCAGTTAATAAGGCCCTTAAAACCAGGCTGAGAGTTAATTTGCTGTAATAGGTGGTGGTGAATTATTCTTTATTTTACAGGAGTGATATGGATGAAATCCAACATTGGCTTTGTTTTCTTCTTATTCTACATTAATAAGAGCCTTTAACTTGGATTCCATGGATATGCATCAGGAGATCAATCAATCTCTTGATTTGCCCTTAAGCTTTGTGTGTAGTGTTTTCTCAGGGGAGAAAGTGAATGACTTCCTTGGGGGCCTGTGATCCTCAAATTTAATGGTAATATTTAACATTTTTTAAATGCTTACTATATGCCAGGCAAAGTTCTAAGTGATGTGCATGTACTAATTCATTGACTCCTTCTAAGAATATTATATATTATTATATATTAGGCACTATTATTATTTCCATTTATGGGTAAGACCAGTGATAAATTTTAAGAGTTACTTATGTTTGGTATCAGAAGCTGAAAACAAGTGGAGTTGGGATTTTAACCTAAACAGTATGGATCCAGAGTCTACTTTCTTAACTATATCCTCCTGTTTTTAGCTGCTTGTAATTGCTTTATGTCTTAATTTACCAGAGTTCTATGACAAATATCACAAACTAGTTTTGGCTTAAAAACAGGAATTTATTTCTGACACTAGAAGAAGTCCAATATGAAGGGATCAGCAAGTTTTGCTTTCTCTGAGTGTCTGTAGCATTCTGGTGCTGGCTGCTGGAAATCCTTGGGGTTCCTTGGCTTGTCTCTCTTTTTCCTGTCATGTGATGATGCTGTCTCTTGTCATCAGCTCTTCTGGTTTCTGCTGACTTCCAGCTTTTTCCTCTTCTGGGTTCTGCTCTTTATAAGGGCTCCAGGAATAGGAATTAAGACACACCTTCATTCAGTTGGGCCACACCTTCACCAAAAATAACATCTTCGAGAGGTTCTATTTATAATGGGTTCACACCCACAGACACCTATGATTAAGATTAAGAACATGTTTAAATTGGGGTACCTAATTCAATCTACTACACTTTCATATTCCTTCATAAGAATGTATTGCATTTAATTTAGGAACCACTTCTCTAAATAAGTTTCCTAGAGAATCTCATCCAGAGTTAAAATATCAGCTACCATCTCTGATTATTCCCATATTCATAGCACCATCCTAGTGCTTTTTCATTAACTTCAGACTGTTATTTCCAAAGGTTTCCTGGACAGCTTCACTCGTCAATCTCATAGGTACCTCAAATTTAGCATGTTTAACACTGAACTGCATGTTCTATTATCTTATTCCTAACTGGTCATTCTTTCTGTCTTTCCTAGGTGAATTGACACCAATATATAGACCAATAGTCAAGTTGAAAATCTTTTCACTCTCTTTTCACTCATATCCAAACAGTTATTAAATACTGTTATGTCTACCTATTTAAAATCCCTTTCTCTTCATCTCATTTCCACTGTATTAATATAGGTCTTTAGAATTTTCTTTCTCTCTTATAAGTATCTTTATGCTTTTTTGTATTGAATTCTATTTCATTTGCTATAAATAATTTGATGCTTTATTTCTTACTTGTCTTATGTAACTTTTCATTCTTTTCCTACAATTTAAAAAATCTGTTTGCTTTAGAGGACTTACTTTTAATTAGCAGCCTGAGTGTCCCTTTTTATAAATAAGTGAGCTTAACCTAGTTATGGCTATTATTGCTATATCTGTAATTACTTCCACCATCTTATTTTACCAGGCTTTTTCTTTGTTCCTCACCACCCTTGCCCCATCTTTCCTGGTTTGCACTGGATTAATCAATGTTTTTCTTGTTCTGTGTTTCCCCTCTAATGTTGAAATTTGTACTTTCTATTTTCATTAGTGGTTTCTTAAATATCTTTCTAACACATTGATTTGGTCCTTATGTTCTTTTTACAAAAAACTCTTCAACAGACCTGTTTAAAGTCTAGAATCCAAACAACTTAGCAAAATTCATTTTGATTTGTCCTCATCAATGCAATATGACAGCCTCATTTCTGATATGCACCATGTCATTTAATTATACTGGGCCATTTCTGAATCCCTGAATATGTTCTGCCCTGTCTCCTCCGTACCTTCATACATGATATGTTTTCTGTCTAGGAAGTTCTCCGTCTCCTTATCTACTTCAAAACTCCTACTCATGTGGCCAATCCCTGAGCTTCGTTCTCTGCTCGCATAGTTCCCACCCATGACTTTCTTATGCAATGCATCAGATTAGTTTAGTTTATCTTTCCAACTGGACCAGAAACATCTGGAAAACAGAGATGCTATCTAGATTACCTTGGTTTACCTAAGCGTCTTTACAATTAAAATGGCACAAAAGTAGAATTTGATAAATTTTATTTAAATAAATGAAAATGTTGGTGATGACAATCATGACTTTGAACATGTCCCACCTTTTGTACCGATGTCAGAGACATAAGTAGTGTAGTGGCAGGATGGGCCATCACCCCCAAGTCAGTGCTGCATCCCTCTTTTTTGTGTATACAATGGACATATCCAATTAGGAAGATATAATCTCCAAATAAAGTGATAAATTCCTGGACACAGATGTAATTCTGATATGGGAAAGGAAATGTAAGTCACATTGTGAAGAAAATAATTATTTAGATGTATTCGTTAATTAAATGTGAGACATTAAGTGGAAATAAGTTAAATATATATATATATATATATAAAACCTGAGGTATCAGATTAGGTGACCTCTGTGACAGTAATGGGAAAGTTGAAAAGGAATATGCATTAATTTAGAGGGAGAAAGAAAATGAGGAGAAAAAGATAATAAGGTCATTTTTCAAGAGTTTTAAGTCATGCCTTAATTATTCACAAAATGGTGGCTGGTAGGTAGAATATTTGAGAAATAATGAATTATTAGAGCCAAAATATGAGGAAATCTAAAGATATTAAAGGATATAAAGGAAAACTACATATTTTTACTAGGTGTGAATACTAAGTTATGTGACAAGTTTTAAATAAGCATCAAAATTTACATATGCAAATATGTTGTCTATAATAACTTGAATTGCAATTTATCTCACTGCAAATGCTTTATTCTTCTGTTCAACTAAATTCTACCATGCCTGGAATAATATCTAATTTTTCTTCTTTAGCACCTAAACTAATGTTCAAATATTTATTGATTAAAGACAGAAAAAGAGAAAAAAAAATGGTGGGATCAAGAGAGAGAGGAAAGAGAGAATTGGGGTCATCCTCTCTAAAGTATATAACATTATGAGGTTATACAGTTATTTGAATTATGCTAACATTGCTCAGGACATTTTGGAACTTTATTTTAGAGATTCCATTTAAAACTTAAAGATTAAAAATAAGTTCTCAGTGGCAGGACAATTTTATCTTTAGAGAATAAATTTGCTTTTGGTAATTTTTAGAACTTAGCTGCAGTCAAGTCTATTGAGAAAATGGGATCATCCTTTTCAATAATAGCATATTGGGTTAGAATATTAGATGTGACTGAAAAATAAGAAAACTGATTTTCTAGTGTCATTTATAAACTGTTTCCTGAAGGCAATTCTAAAAGAGGAGCCATGAACATTTTTTTTAGCAAATGACACAAAATTGGATTAAGTGCCTAGATTCCCAGAGTGATTGTTTCATAGAGCAATATCCATTTAGAGATATGAATTTTAACATGTTAATAAGTCATTCATCTTATTTGTTTCCAGTATTTTATTGTGAAAATTTCAAGCATAAAGAAAATTTGAAAGAATTTTATATTGAACATCCATATTCCTCCACCTACATTCAATCATTATCATTTTACCTAACTTGCTTATCACATGTATGTCCAACTAAATATTACTCAATATATTTTTTAGTTATTTCACAGTAAATTGGAGACATCTGTACATGCCTTTCTAAATACTTGAGCATTCATATGATTAATTAGAATTTAATATTAGTAGCTTTTTCTTTTGGTATAAAATTTATATGCAATGAAATAAACAAAAAATGTTTTTCAAATAGTGAAAAGTCACTAGATTTTGACAAAAATATACTTGCATAAGTCAAACTTCTCTCAAGAATGTTACCACAATCCCAAAAAGTTCTCTCGTGCCCTGTCCCATTCGATCTGCATAGTCAGCTCCAGGTCCCCAGAGACAATCGTTGTTCTGATTTTTTCCCCACCATAGATTAGTTTTACTTGCTTTAGACTTCCACATAAATGACATCGTATGGTTTATATTTTGTATAATTTGACTTCTTTCATTACCATAACGTTTTTAAGAACTATTTTGTGAGTTGTATGTACCAATAATTTGTGTGTTTTTTGCCAAGAAGTATTCCATAAATATGTAATAGTTTCTTTATCCAGTCTCCTTTTGTTGAATACCTGTACTATTTCATGGTTTTGGTCATTATGAATAAAGCTATAATGAAAATATTCATTTCTTTTGAGTAAATATCTAGGAGTAGAATTGTTTGGTCATTAGATAGATTTATGTTGAGTTTTATAAGACACTTCCAGACCTTTTTGTACTATTTTACATTCCCACCAAATATGTACAAGACTTCCAGTTGCTCCACAGCTTCATTATTTTTTTTCTTCAGTATTTTTAGTTTTAGCCATTTTGGTTTTGGTATGTAGTGATTTGTTTTTGTAGTTTTAATTTGTATTTCCCTCATGACTAGTAGTGTTGAGCTTTCATGTGCTTATTGTCCATAAACATGTCATTTTTGAAGTATCTTTGTTGTAGCAAAAACAAAACTTAGACGATGAGAAAACCCAAGTAGCACTCGAGGGGCAGAGGAACAAAGTTTTATTATGTGCAGGCCCAGAGGAGAGTCAAGTCTCCAAATTCTAAGCACCCTGTCTTGGCTTTCATAAGTTTATATAGGGACTCCAAGTGGGCAAATTCCTAAGCAAGCAGGCAGGCAGGGGTTACAAAAGCAAAAGGTATGAGTTTAGCTTATCTTCCTAAAGCAGAGGGCTATTAAGGAGGAAAAGAGTCATTATCTGTTTAGAGTTGTAAATTCCAGTTGAAAGGGGCAGGCAGGGAGTGCTTATCATCCTAATGATGTGGATTCCAGGGAGAAAAGGGATGAAGGGAGAAAGGGATGAGGGGTGCTTATCTTCCTAAAGCTGTGGGTTTCTGCTGAGGGGGGGTTAGGGCCTCAGCACTTCCTTTATCATCTTTTCAAATAAATTTCCCATTTTTATTGTATCTTTCATTTTTTTTTGTTATAGAACTATTTGAAATTTATATATACCCTATACACTAGTCCTTTGCCAGATACGCATTTTGTAAATATTTCTTCCAGCATTAGGTTTGCCCTTTTTGGTTCTTAATGGTGTATTTTGGTGAACTGGAAATTTTAATTTTGTTGAAATCTAGTTTATATATATATTTATTTATATATTTAATCTTATGTTTATTGTTCTCTGTGACATGTCCAAAAAACTTTTTTTGTACCCTCAAGTCAGGAAGAAATTCTCTTATATATTCCTCTAAAAACATATGGTTATACTTTTGCACATTTAGGTTTATAATAGTTATACTTTAGCACATTTAG
Source organism: Cabassous unicinctus (assembly GCA_029593785.1). Lineage (NCBI taxonomy): Eukaryota > Metazoa > Chordata > Mammalia > Cingulata > Chlamyphoridae > Cabassous > Cabassous unicinctus. The sequence continues at coordinate 10,812 of JAQZBX010003446.1, forward strand.
GTTTATAATCATATAAAATTAATGTTTATGTATGGTGTGAAGTAGGGGCCAAATTTTATGTTTTTCCATCTGAATATTCAGTTATTTCTATGCCACTTGTTGAAAAGATTTTCTGTTCCCCTGTTGAATTGCTTTGATGAAAACCCAATGATCATGTAAGTCAGGAGCTATATCTGGGCTCTCTGTTTTTTCCATTCATCTGTATGTTGGCCATTATATCAGTGCCACACTATTTTGATTACTGTAGCTTTGTAGTAAGTCTTGAAATCATGCAACACCATTGAATTTGTCCATTTCATCTAATTAATCAAATATTTAGGCACACAGTTGTGCCTAATATCCTTCTATCAACCTTGTAATTCTGTAGGATTTGTACTGATGCCCCTCTTTAATTCCTGATATTGTAATTTGTGTTCTCTTTCTTTTCCTTGATCTGAAAGCTAGATGTTTATTTATTCTGTTTATCTTTAGGAAAAAAAACAGTTTTATGCTTTCTTAACTTTCTCTATTTATCTGTTTTCTATTTCATTGATTCTGCTCTTTTCTTTCTTATTTTCTTCCTTGTACTTACATTGGTATTAATTTACTGTTCTAGTAAATTACTAGTTTCGTAAGATGGATCATTAAGTCATTGTTTTTAGGTTTTTTCCTTTTCTAATAGGAGCATTTAAGATAGGAAACTCTCTTTAAACACTTCATTAGCTGCTTCCCACAAGTTTTGATGTTATTTTTTTCATTTTCAGTGTTAAATTTCCAATTTGTCTTGCGACTTTTTCTCTAATCCATGGCTTATTTATTTTGAAATAATCATTATCTCTGGTAATAGTTTTCATCTCAAAGTCTGTTTTATATGATATTAATATGGTTATTCCAGCCCTTTTAAGATTACTAGTTGCATGGTATATCTTTTTTCTAACCAATTTATTTTTATATTGTAAATGAATAATTTTTAAATTGCATTTAGTTGGGTCTTACATTTTCATTCATTCTGGCAATCTCTGCCTTTTAATTGGACAGTGTATATCATTAACATTTAATGTAATTATTGCTACATTACATTTCATTCTACCATTTTATTGTTTTCTCTTTGTCCCTTCTGTTTTTGGTTATTCTGTTATTCCTTTCTGCTTTATTTTGGATTGTTTATGTTTTTAGAATCCCATCTTGATATATCTATTGGCTTTTTAGCTCTGGCTCTTTTCATTATATACATCCTTGACATTCAAAGTCTACTTAGGTAATATACCACATTGTGTAAAATATAGAAACTTTGCAACCCCATAGCTCCATTTACTGCTTCCCTTTCCTTTATGCTTTATTTGTTTCTTTAGGACTCCCCTTCTCCAGTATTCATCACTTATTTTCTCCATTATTCGAATCTTACAGTATTCATATACTTACATTTTAGCAGTTTGTTTGTCTCTGACCTCTTGTTTTCAACTGAGAAGTTTCTATTAGAGTTTTAACCACCCCCCTCATGGTACTAATTTCAGCCTGTCCTCAGAATAAATGTCACAAAAAATGGGTAACTCACACCATGCTGTTTCCTTCCTTCCTTTTGTTCAATCTCCAGTGCCTTCAGGTTGTTGTTTTATTTTGTATTTTGTCCAGAGTTTATTGTTTTTATATGTGGGAGGAAGAGATCTCATAATCAGCTATAACAGATGTGAAATCTTATTAGTTTTTCAAATATAGTTCATATTTGTAGAGAAGTATGGTAAACTATACAATATAATATTTTAACAAAATTTCTCACTGAAGTGGGCAGGTTTTTTTATTATTCTTTTTTCTCAGAAATTAGAAAATGTGTTTTAGTAGGATATCCTTAATGTGTACATAATGCTTTATGGTTTATTTAAGAGTATACAAGGTGTCATTCCACCAAGAAGTCTTCCTTTACCACTTCATTCCCTCAGTCTCTGCTCCTGATAAATACTGTGAATATATCTATTACTTCATTTACTGCAATGTGTTACAATGATAGATTTATGTGCTATTTCTTCCACTAGTCTGTGAGGTCCTTAAGAAAGGGTGATGCCTGGCATAATATGCATGTTGGGTTGCATTTAACACTTTAAACATCGTCCATTGCCTTTCCCACAGAAACCTTCTGAGCATGCAGAGAGGGTGTACAGATAAAAAAATGAGACTGTAAGACGTTTAGGGACTTGCTCAAGGTTACAGAGCAAGAAAGTGGCAGAGACAGTTCTGTTACCAGATTTTGTCTAGGTTCTTGACTGTGCTGCAGAAATGAATTTCAGAGCACGTCTGGTTAGTTAGGCCAATAATTTATTAAGGTCGGGAGGGAAGAGAAATGGGAGAAAATAACAGATCATGGGTCCCTGGTAGAGTAAGGGGCTGAAGAGTGATAAAGAGGGTTGATTTATAGACTACAATTTCCTGTTATTAACCAGATTTGTTATTACTGCTACCAGATTATAAATGCCCAGGTTATACTTGCATGTTGTTCCATGCAGGGGGACACGACGAGAGCAAGGTGCAGAAGCCAAGAGGAATGAGAGAGGGCTTTTGCACCTGCTTTAAAACCATTAATTATTCTTCCCCTTTGCTAATGGCATGGGAGGAGTTCCAGGTGTTTGCTGTTTTGACTGATTACCCTACCCATCAATCCCCAGGTGGGCCCAATGATAATGTCCCTGGAGAATATTCAGGCCTTCTCCTGGCCTCCACAGGGAATCTCATTCTGGGTGGCAGAAATCTTGCGAGGGTCTTCCAGCAGCCATCTTGTGGGTATTGATGTCCACGTGGACTTCTTGCCAGGTTCCAGATCCGTCTATTGATTCCCTATATGAAGCCTGTTTCAGTTCTTTGTGTTTTGTGTTCAGCTGAATAAATAGTTGGTCTTTAACTGGTAAAAATGACTTTTTTATGAGCAATTTTACCACTAAAAGATAAATATTAGTGGTATTAATTCTAATTCCTACTATGTGTTTGGCATGCTATTTCAATTGATCTAAATATGGGGTGTTTTCTTTGAGTAAAAACATACGTATGCATGTATATATGTATGTATATATACTTTTCAAACCTTTGATTAATCTTGCTAGATTTTGTTGGATGGAACATATAGTTTAGGATAAAAATCATGTGCTAAAGAAACACTTTATATTGCATACTTTTGTTTTTTCTCCCATTAAATATCCCAAATCTTGTTTTTCATTTCTGCTGATATTATAGAGGGCCTGGTCAACACTGCCCATCTGTTCCTTACATACATTATTAAATGGGAGTCAACTGGAAGGTAGATGAACATTTGCCAGCTGCAAGTAAATTCTCAGGAGCTTTGGTAGGTTCTATAAAATTCTTAGGGTTCCTTGCCAGTTTTCAACTGTAGGGAATTTTAGTTTTAGAATACTGTGTGTTGAAAAGTTGCATCAAAATTTGCTACCCTTTCATTATCCTCAGTTTGTAATCTTTGGATACAGTTTCCTAAATCCCTGGAGTCTTTTAAACCACATGGATTGTTTTTCATATTTAGTCTTTCTAGCTGTACTGTTTTTCAAGAAACAAATAAGCCACTTTACCTGTGAACAGGACAATGGGGTCCTGATGAGCACCCTTTGTATGTAGTTTTGGAGCCCACAGGAATTAGTTTGACTATTTACAGATTATAACAGTTGGTAGTTGAATGTTTTATTTTCATTCCCAGTTGGTGCAATATGTTCACAGCTGATGCTAATGGCTGGCCCATTTGATTTCACATATGGTCCACTATTTGGGACTCTCTAAGGCTTTCTTTTGTAGTTAGTCATCTCTAAAGTTACCATGTATTTAGTTTTGCTTTTGTCTGCTGGTCAAATGAAGGAAAAAAACAAAACAAAACAACAACCTCTGAACCTTGGCAGCTGCAGAGGAAATCAGCACTCAGTTGATAAAGATTCAAAGAACTGGGTCAAAATGTCCCAGGAAGAAGATTTTCATTAAACACTGCAAACAAACAAAATGCTTCTTCTCTACATTGCTTGAGACCAAGAGCACACACACAGTGTTCTCTTTTGTTTTTCTTTCACTTTGAAGCTGTGCCTAAGCTGTTCTTAAGTGTTTGCAGCACGCTTGAGTGTCAGAGAGACCATGCTGTCCTAGGCATCCATTTAAGTTGAGAAATAACATTGTGCCACAAGTCCTTCAGAAAATATTTCCTTTTGGGCAATTTTTACAATTTAATTTCTTTGCTGCTAAAATTCACTAAGGAAAATACTATTAAAAGTGAGCTGGAGTCTCTTTGCCAAGACTGATTTTGCAAAGCATATTAGGTAAGAATTGTAGAACTGCAAAATTAATAATATGAAAACCCAAACACAAGTACCCTCTAGCAGTCATTATAATGTGATACATAGTCAGTGTTTATCCTGACTCTAAACTGTAACTGATAAAGCCACAATCTCATATAAAGATTATTTTCAAGACTATTGCATTGTCCTCCTAGAGCTAAAATACTCATTTATTCATAGTAGCAGATTGTAATAGCTCTAATTCCCTGAGAAGTGGGCATTGTATGATAATTGAGTGGGTTGGGATGTTAATTGTCCTCCACTTCACCTCTAGATGTTTAACTGCTTATCTCTTCAACCAGCAAACAATAATGTTCACTTATTTGTGCTTTATTGTTCAGATGGTTTTCTGAGCTGAGTAATTTATTTGTAATAAAGAGGCATAGGTATCTGTGCAGAAGAAATTCTGAATTTTTGCCACGTTTGCATATTAATACTAATTGGAGATGATATTGTACACTGCTGGAGCTTTCCAATGGAGCTGCTTTGTAGCATCTGTAAAGTGATTGGAAATTCAGGAATATGACCAGCAAATAGAACAATATTCACGGTTTTCTATAGTATTTCCTATTAGGAGCAACTTAGCTCCAAACCACTTGGCAAAAGTAGCCTCTTTTACTGTTCAGGCAGTCATGGTGATACTCCATGCTGCTTCTTGTCAACCTTTGAGAAGTGGAGGACAGTGTCTACAGGCCATTTTGTGGATTAACCAGATTTGTTATTACTGCTACCATTTTCACAATACCTTCCTTTTAGGCTTGTTGTTCTACAGATGAGTTAGGGGAAGATGGAGATGAGGTAGTAGTTAGATACTTAGAAATCATTTATGGAGCACTTGCTATCCATGAGGCATTGATTTGCCTCTAATTTACAACAGTGTTTCTGGGATTTTGATATAGTCTTGTTTTATAGGCGAGTGCTAAGAAAAATTGTCCAAAACTTGAATATAAGGCAAAGAATGGCATATGCTTTCAAAGTCATACTATAGCATTCTTTAATAAGACCAAATGATTATTTAATTCTTCAGAGAGTATTCCTTTGATAGATTTACTATGTATTATTGATTAGGGCACAAAATTTGTGCCCTAATATGTATTTATAGAAATACAGAGTAAGTTGTAGATTTTTGTCCTATAGAGAATGCAAATTGTTTCTGTTCAACTGTGAATATAAATAATCCCAAGGGATCAAGTTTTGTTGCCCTGCAGGATATTAAACTGTTTTGGCTCTAATTTAACAAATTTATTTCAGCATGCATCTCCTGACAGACTATACACTCTCTGTTCTTTGAATTCCCCTTTGAAACAGTTTTACCATCCTGAAGTTCCTTTCATTAATAAAGTAAATCTTTAACACATGTTTGTTTTTACTTGTGTGAGAGTTATGTTTTGACAGGATTAAACTGAATCTCAAAACTGATTTAACCAATTTGACAATAGCTTTTGAGAAGTGGTGTTGGGGAACAATCTAGGACTTTTTGATTCCATAGATCTTGATACTTCCATTTCACTATTGATCATTAAATTCCCCCCCTTCTTAGATGAAGTAGCATTTCATGTACAATTAAATTTTGTGGTTCTGCTTCTAGACCCTGGGCAACTCCAGGCCTTAATCTTTCACTCAATTTTATCCAGTCTTATGGCCTTTGTAACCTGAGAAACTAACGCAATGCAATGGTGAGCAGTAGGAACACAATAACTACCTGTTGATTACATGAAAAAAAAAGAAATGAATGAAAGCAGGAAAAATAAAGAATTAACTGTATGTCCAATTTATGAGCATACTACTCTAGAGCAAATAGAACTTATGCTCAAGGAAAAATAAACAACAAATTAAAAATCATTTAGCATGTGATGGTTGAGGTAAAATGCAGAACCCACTCAACCCCTGAAAGGATCCACTTCTAGATCACATTTAAATACTTGCCTAAATTATGAAAGAATCTCTGATAGGAGTCAGAAAAACTGAGTCCCACCTCTTAAAATTGCAAGCTTTGGACCTTAAGCAAATTTCTTTGGGGTTATCTCTATAATTGCTTAAATAATACAGTGTTTTATACCTAGATGATTTTTTGAATCCTTCTAACTCTCAGGTTTTTGGTTTTGTTGTATTCCTTTGCACACTCTAAAGGATCCTGTCCCCCTTTCTCTTGCTTAGCTCTCTTATTGATAACTGTACTATAGTACTGAGAAAGAATATGAAAGTCTATCAGGATATTGACTGTGTACCTACTGGGTCTTGCATCTCGTGTTGTGTATTGAGAATACAAATGATGAATGAAATTCATCCATATTTTGTCTCAGGTTCTTGGGCTTACTTTTCCTCAGTCTCTGGAATGTCAGATATCACATGACCGTCCCTCCCTTCATTCAATGTGCTACTAAAGTGTCCTGTCCCTAAAGGTAGGCAATCTGGCATCCATAGAAGCCCCTGCTATGCTCTGTCCCACCATCTTGCTTTATCTTGTTTTAGAGTTTTAAAAAATTTGATTCATATGTCTTTATATCACACACACATACATACACACACATATGCATGTACACATTTTTCACTAAATAGTAAAATCTATGAGGGCAAGGGATCATCTGTCTTATTTACTATTATATTCCTAGTACCTGGAATGGTGCCTGGCCCAGAGTAAGTAAAACTTGGTGATTTTGTGGATGTGTGGTGAAGGGGGTGTGGTGAAAGGAGAAGATGAATAGGAGAAAAGTCTCAAGTTTTTGGGAAAATCAAGTGCTGTTATTGGAAGACCAGTAACAGATTCAAGATACACAAAAGAAACAAATGTCTTTCAATTGAGTATTTCACAAATTTTAATATGTGTACAGATCACCAGGGGATCTTATTAAAATGCAGATCTTATTAAAATGCATTAAAATGCTCAGTAGATTCTGGTTTGAGGTCAGACTTGAGATTTTGAATTTCTAACAAACTCCAAGGTAATGCAACACTGCTGGTCAATGAGCACACTGAGTAGCAAGGCCCCACCATCATTTACCAGCTTCCTAATTTGGATCAATATACTTAATCTGTGTCCCAGTTTCCTCATCTGTGAAATGGATAAAATGGTAATATCTCACTGGCATATTGTAAGATTAAATAAAACCAATGCATTCAAAGCTCTTAAAACTGCAATAAAAGTTACTGATAATGATGATGAAAAAGAATGGCATGCTCCCATTCCTCCCATTCTAAAAAAAGTATACCCAAAAACCAAGGAAACACTCATTCAATTTTACTCTCCTTTTAAAATAAGGCTTAAGAGAGCAGTTAATGACCATTCTCTGTATATCATTATATGCTAGTTACTCCTCATCACTCTGTCCCTATTGCTCCTCCAGATTTGATCTCACCAGCATCACTAGCAAACATTCTTTAGACCAATATGATGGATTCTGTTCAGTCCTTATGTTTGTATGTTTCTGCAATAACTTATCCCTTGACCTTCCCTTCCTTCTTGAACCTATTTATTCCCTTGATGTGGAGATCAGATCACTCCTCTCAATTCTATAATTCTTTTTTTTTTTTTTTGCTATATAAGAATTTTTATTAAAAAAAAAATATATATATATATATTTAAAAAGGTATTTAGATTACATAAATGTTACATAAAAATATAGGGGGTTCCCATATGCCCCGCTTCCTACACCTCCCACATTTTCCCACATTAACAACATCTTTCATTAGTGTGGTAAATTTGTTACAATTGATGAAAACATTTTAGAGCATTGCCACTACGCATGGATTATAGTTTACATTGTAGTTTACACTCTTTTTAATACTTGATTCTGTAATTCTTCTTCTTAGTACTGCCGTGTAACTTTGCAGTACCTCTCTCTAGAATAGGAAAAATCTACTTCTTGCCCCATGGATGTTGGGCTGGGCTGCGTGACTTGCTTTGCCCAATGGAATGTTGACAGAACGGACTCCAGGCCAAGGTCTTAAGAGGCAAGGTGTTTCCCTTGAGCAGAGAAAAGCATTCTTTGGGCAGCCACTGATTCTTCAACCTGGGGCCCTAGAATGAAGCCATATGGAGCAGACCTGCCACTTTCCAGAGGTTTGGTGTAGCCTAGACCAGCTGAAGTGCAGCTGACCTGCAGATGTGTAACCATAAAAAAATTTGCCGGGTTTTAAGATTTTGAGATTGTTTATTATGCAGAAAAACAAACAAAAAACTCACAAATAGGCTTGACTTCTGTCACTTCATCCTCTCTAAGCTCTCAGATTTTCTTTGTTTATTAATTCTCAGTCTCTTTTGGGCTCACCTCCTTCCACAAATCCTAGAAATCTTTGTAACCTTTAGGGTTTGTTCCTAAGACAACTGTATGTGTCTCACCGTTTAAATTATCCTGGACAATCTTAGTAAGTCTTATGTTTAAAACTGCCACCTCGTGGGGGATGAGTCAAGTATTTATCACTAGCCTTGTGTAAATATAATCTCAGGGGCTTCAGAGTCTTGCCTGGTGGTGTTAGCTGGAGATCTTCCCCTGGATACCCATGGACACCTCAAATTAAAGGCTTCTACAGCCCAACACATATTTCCCACCACTCCACTTAGACCTGCTCCTTTTCAGGAACAAACCTCAAAAGTGAACACCAAGCACTCTTGCACTCGGGCCTTTCCTCATCACTCTTTCTTCTTAGAGAACATGGCCTTTGCCTCCAAGGGGGCTCATTCTCGCCAGTCAGGCCTCAGCTCAGATGACACCGCTGAAAGAGCTTTCTCTGATCACCCTGAGTAAAGGATATCTACTCAGATATTTTTTTTAACTTACATCTCATTTTCTTCATAGTACTTAAAACCGTTTTCACTTATCTTATTCATTTATTTACTTATGTGAACGTCTCCCCAATGAGAATGTGAACTCCATGAAGGCAGAGAACTTTTGGATCTATTGATCATATATCATCAGCACCTAGCTTAAGTCTTGGCAAAGATTAGGTTCCCAATAAATATTTTAGAATGAAACTTCTCTATCTCATTTATTGGATGAATGGCACTATTGTTCATCCAATTACCGAGACCAGAAGTTTGAGTCGACCTTAAATTCCCACTCCCCCCTCATCACTGCCCCACCATTCAGTTGTCAAACCTTTTCTTCCATGATAGTTCTTATCTCCACCCCAGTCGTCTTTCTCATCTGTATTCCTGCTATAATTCTAACCTTGATCATCTCTCTTTTAGTCCATAGCCACAACCTCTTGAGTGATCTTCCTATATCATTCTTTAACTCCCTGCTTTAGTCCTATTTCACCTGCAATAATGCTATATCATAAATACCCCTTAAATGCCGGTGTCTTAGGTAGCAAACAACTCTTTCATATTTGTTAATCTGTAGATCTGTTGCAGTTTGACTGACTTCAGCTGTGCTCAGATTGGTTCCAGTCTTCTGCTCGGGCCCATGAATCTGGATCTCAGACTGAAGGAAGAACTAACTGGAACCAGTTTTTCTCATGGTAGCAAATGAAAAAAGCACTAGAGAAAACTTGTAATGCCTCATAAAGCCTCAGCTGGGAGGTGGCATACTGTAATTCTTGTCTATATTTCATTGGCCAAAGCCAAATCTAAACTCAATGAGGTAGGCAAAGTACTTATTCTATTGCACTGCAACTGACATGGCAAAGAGTGTGAGTGTGTAAGTTTATTACAGGACATAAATAGTTGAGAATAACAGTCAATCACTCTCAATATCCTGTCTTTACAGGACTCACAAAGTAATCTTGGTGAAATGCAAAATTTCTTGTCACTCCCATTCCTAAAACCCTTCAATTGCCTCTTGTAATGTAAAATAAAACTCTAGCCATTCCTACCTACTGCTCAAACCTCCTCTCCACATTTTATGCTCTAGGTACAGCAAACTGCTTGTAGTTCCTGGCTGCTCACATCAAGCTTTTTCATGCCTCTCTGCCTTGACATTTCTGCATAAAAATGGTTTTCTCACCCTCCATCCCATTACCAACTGGCTAATTCCTTCTCATTCTTCAAGACTCAGCTCATGCATGACGTACTAAATGAAGTCTTCCTGACCCTCATCTCATTTCATTGTATCCATAATGCCTTGTGCATTGTCCTATCATTTGTCAGGCTGAACTAAAATAATCCATTTATGTATATTTGTGTATATCTTCTTCTTGGACTACAATTTTTCTAAGGGTGAGAACAGTGTGTTTTCTTATGTTTTTGTTTTATTTTTTCACATTTATGTCTCTAGCATCTAAATGATATGTAGTAGACATGCTATTAAGTTTTGCACAATGGAACTACAAATTCTTCTTTTATTGTACCAATGCTATTATCCTAAGCTTAAATGAGTTTGTGACAGTTAGAAGCTTTTTGTGGATCCCAGAAAAGATCATGTTCCTGAAGCTAATCCATTCTTGTGGGTGTGGGAACTTTCGATTCGATTGGATTGGATTCAGTTGGGGGGTCTTTGATTGGATTACTTCAGTGAGGCATGACCCAGGGTGAGTCTTTGTCTTCTTGCTGGAGTACTTTATAAATAGGAAAGAGAAAAGGCCACAGATACAGAAAAAACATGGCAGAGACAGAGAAACTCCAAGATGCTGAGAGAGAGGTCCCAGAGGCCAGAGGCTGGAATCAGCAGAGCACAGAGGCACAGAAAGAGGCCCCCAAGAGGCTGAAAGAGACAATGTCCAGAGGAGAAGGAAGAGAAGAGCCATATGCCTCATGGCTTACAGCTGAGCTCAAGATGAAATTAAGCCTGAAGAAGAAGACAGAGATCCAGACTGCAGAACTGCCATTGTGTCTTGCCATGTGGCAGGACTCCAGAATCACCAGTAGCTGACCTTCAGTGAGAAAACATCTCTGATGATGCCTTGATTTGGACATTTTCACATCCTCACAAGTGTTAGCTTTTAACCTAATAAATTCCCATTATAAAAGCCAACCCATTTCTGGTATATTGCTCCCCGCAGCTTTTAGCAGACTAAAACAGAATTCTACTTCATGTTGAGCAAATCCGTATCCACCAAGGTCATATTCATAATTTTAGAGAATTCTATCATATTCATTTTCAGTTTACAATCCCCAAACATCCTCTTTGAAGAGAATCAGCAGTATAAGGCTTCCTAGCCAATATATGTTGGGTCCTAGAACATTTACCTCAGTAATCTATAGCATACCTTTTCCTTGGTCTTCTCTTGTTTGTACTTCAAAGTCTAATAACAAGGAATGATGTGAGAGTCTTGATGCTAAATAAAAACAAAAACAAAAACCACCAAAAACCTTAGCTAAGATGTGAATAGCTTCTATTTTAATGAAATCTTAGTAATATTGGCCACTGTAAGTCTTTTGGTGGCACTCCTTGGAGCAGGGGTAGGGAAACATAAAGTAAAGACAAATATGTTCTTGGGGTGGGGAGGAATAAATTGAGGAAAGATGGAAAGGAAGAAAACTTATACTGTCTTCAGGATCTGATTGCTCTGGAACAGTTGGAGAATAAAAACGTCTTGTCTTTCTTTGTTTTTCTTTTTTCTGTTGATGGGGAGTAAAAGGCAGAATTTAATGACAAATGTCATGTCATGATATGATGGCTTCAGGTAACCATTGGAAGATGTCATTGAGAAAAAGCCTATAATCATTTTATCATTTTATGTGCAAGAGTTATTAATGGAAATAAAGAACTTTTCCTTAATTGACATCATTATTTTACCTACCACCCTAAGGCAACAGGTAAGAAAGCCTTAAATTGTTGGTTGCTTTCATTTCTTTCATTTGCCTTTATTGATTTCTTTGGTTCATAACTCACCCAGTGGCAGTAAAAAGCATAATTTTTTTTTTTTACCTTTGTTTTGTTTTTCTTGAGTGGCAGGCTCTAGAACTTACAATTCATAAGAAGGCTCTGTTAAGAAATTTTAAGATATTTTCTCAAAGTATGTATTTTGTATTTCATCCTCTTAAGATGGTCTTTGGGAAAGGCAAAGACGTTTCTTTTATTTTGATGAAATAATATGTATATGGAATATATAAATAACCCTCAAAACTCAACAGTTAAAAAACAAACAGTCCCATTAGAAAATGAAGCAGCATTTCAGTGAAAAACATATATGGATGGCAAATATGCATTTGAAAAGATTTTCAACATCATTAACCATTAGGAAAATGCAAATTAAGACCACAAAGAAATACCACTACACACTTGTTAGAACAGCTAGACTAAAAAATTGTGACAATGCAAAATACTGGTGAAGGTGTGGTCAAACTGAATCTCTTATATTTTTGATGGGAAATGTAAAATGGTACAGCCATTCTGGAAAACAATTTATTACTTCTATGACTGTTTTTCATACTTGTAGGTTTGTGTATACCTAAGCAATTTATTGTGGAGTTATATTTTTTGAACTTAAGAAAAATTTCATAGTTTTTTAAAAAAGAAGACTCTGGGAACAATGATGTGTTCTCATTTGTGTTTGCATTTTGTTATTAAGACTGGAGAAAAGTAACAGCTCATTCCTGTGTTTTCCTTCACCTTATGATGTAATATTTTTTTCTAAATTTCCTGAAAGTTCTTGTCTTTAAGGGGCAGTGCTGTTTCTAGGGCTGTGAAGGTTATGACAGCTATGTTACTCTTTTAAAGTATGTCCTTTCTCACTCCTTGTTTCTTTATTCATTATCCCTCCAGGCTTATTTTGTTGTTTTTTTAATCTATTATCCACATTTGCTAGTTTTAACAGTGACTTGTGGGGATTTTCAGTTTAATGTTGGTTGGTGCTCAGGAAAGTTCAGGTCCTTTGGTTACAATTTTTCTTACTTCTCTAAACCCAAAATCTCAAAATATGCTTTATCTGACCTATTATGCTGAACATCTCTTCTAATTTCTGAGATGTTTTCCTAAGACTCTTATATCTTGCCTAATGAAATTCAAACTTTATTCCCAAAATTTACCAGAAAGTTTTCTTTCCCTGTTCCTTTCACCTCTGCCCCTGCCTATGCTCACATCTCCAACCCTGCCACATTCTCTTAATGCTCCAGTTGTCTCCTGCCCTCCTCTTTAGATCTTACTTCTTACCACTTCTCAGAATGAAACAGCTCCTCAGTATGGTCAAGTACCCTTGTTCTCAAAATGTCTCCCTAATTCTACTTTCTCCAGGCACTAGGACTTTAATACTTTCAGAAATAGTGCCTCTGTGATTCATGCCTTTTGAAACTTTCTATCTAGAAAAGCAACTAAGTAATCTCTACCCATGACAACGCATCAAGACACTGGAGACTAAAACCAATAATGACTAGCATTTATTAAGCCTTTATTATGTGTCAGCACTGATCTCAATGCATTATATTATTTAATCTCCACAACAGTTACTGTGAAGAGTGTATTGTGTTGTCTCCATTTGTCAGATAACAAAACTGCGTCACAAAGAGGTAAAGTAAAAGGTGGAGCTGAAAGAACAACTTTATTTCAAAAACAATGTTAGTTAAAATTATTGCAACAAAATATGTGGAATGGCTAGATTCAGAATCATCAAACTTGTAAAGCATCATTTGAACTACCCAAGGTATTTACGTGGGAGGTAGGAAGGAGAAGCTAATCCCCTGAATTTGGAAGTGAGTGTGAGAATGTGCCAACTTCTAGTGCAAACTTGGCCTAATTACACAAGTCTTTCAATGGAACTTCAAAAATTGTGAAGGAGAGTCTGATCATGACCTCCTAATCCAGCGAAGACACCCTTGAGATCAGGACCCAGATTGAGACCTTTATAGAACCTAAATCCTGAAAAGGTTATTATACACACTCCTCCTCATATGATTATTATTTTCAAAATAATAATTGTGAAGTAAATTTAAAGAGTTTAACAAAGCTCTTATTTTTCTCCACGATGACTTTTGATTCTATTTGAGTTTCCTTGGCTGCTCAAGTTAATACCATGAAATGGATCAGGTAAAACAATGGTAATTTATTCATTCATGGTTTGAGACCGGGTAAAAGTCCAAATGGAGGCATCATCTAGGCAACGTTTTCTTCTCAAAGACGGGAGTCCTGGGGCGGCTGACAGAGATCCTTGGTCCTTGGCTCCTCTGTCACATGGCAAGCACATGGCAGCCTTTCCTGGCCTCTCCCTTCTCTTCTGGGTTCTGCTGATTTTCAGCTTCTGGCTGCTCCCTCTAGCTTTCTCTTCCTGTGTCTGAATTTCATTCTGCTTATAAGGCTCCAGTAATAGAAGTAAGACTCATCCTGATTGAGGTGGGCCACACTTTAACTGAAGTAACCTCATCAAAAGGTCCTACTTGCAATGGGTTTACACCCCCAGGAATGGATTAGGTTTAAGAACATGTTTTTTCTGGGGATACATATAGCTTCAAACCACCACAGTTTCTTTTTAGGACATTTGTTCTTATAAAAAAATATTCCTATTGTTTGCTTCCTCTGTTTTGGGTAATACATGTGCTTAATCTATTAAGTAATCCATTTTTCTTTGAACAGCATGTCAATAGAGAACATTCCAAGGCAAAATTGCTGTTACTAATAAGTTGTTAACCCCAACCAGAAGGTGGTCTCTAAGAAAGCTTGACAGAGAACTTCTTTGGCCCAGATTGGAGGCAGTTCCACAAGATGGAAGATATTGGACCCCATTCTGGAACCACTGACATTCCTGGGACAAAGAGCTCATCAATAATGGGAGCAACTCCTGGCCTCACTTACAGAACCAATCGCCAAGTATTTTTATAGAGATAGTCAAGGAAAGAATGGAATCCAGGAGACATCCAAGGAGCAAACTCAGAACAGCTCTCACACATCTGCCTTGCCAAACAAAGGTCTGTATGTGTCTGGTGTGCTTACCTTGGCCCTGACCCACATTGATGCTACTATTCTCCAGAGGTAAAGCAAGCCAAATAGGATATACATGAGCTCTCCTTGAGCAGGAATATGCAGACTTTGGTATGTGTGCCACGTGTGTGCATGCGTATGGCTTTCTCAAAGGGAACGGGAGTCTAACCCAAAAAGTCTCATAAACTATGATCCTATTTTTCAGCCATTCATTCTTACCATGTGAGTAGGTTTGCTGGGCTACAAAACAACAACAACAACAACAACAACAAAAAACAAAAACAAAAAAACCCTGTTCATTCGTATTTTAATTTAACTGGTGAGATAGATCATTCAGAAATTCTGCCTGTTATCTCTTATTCAGAATCTGTCCTAAAGGCAAGAGACAGGACTTCGATATGGTGCATCTCACCAGCTAAATTTTAATAAGATGGAACTGTTTTTTCTGTAGCCTAGTGCACCTAATTGTGTTTTCAGGGTGAATGGCTATAAATTTGAGGAAATTATATCCCTGAATTGTCTGCCTCCCCTCTTTGTACTGCTTCAAAGAATCAGATGAAGCAGTCTCCATTAAGCAGTAGAATTAAATTTAGGATAACACACTGTTTTTTAGAAAAATCTAAACCTGTATTTAATTTTATTAACAAGAGGCTCAGGGGAACATTGATATGAAGCTCTTTCCATATTATGAAGCAATTGCAATTTATGCTAAATATGCTTATCATAAAGACCCAAGCGTCAATAATTTCTTCAAATCTTAGGTGCAATCAAATATTGTAAATGATGTTCATAAGCTTGGAACTCTTGAAATGCTTTCCATTGAGCCTCTTCCACATAGCCTGTAAGGTAGAAAATATTTTACATTCAGTAAAATATCATTCATTTATTCATTTCATTTACTCAGTAAAATTCCATTCAATTCAACTAATATTATTTGTTTCCCTAATATGTGATAAGTCAGAGTTTATGTTGCTAGGATTTAAGGATTTGTAAAAAAAAACAACTTTATTATCTAGGAATTTATTATATAATAGTAGTTTTAGCTAAGCACATAAATTCTTCCTTACATGTAGACTGGATTAATATTTTTAGCACAAACGAGTGCTTTGAGGGTCAGAGGAATGTGAGGTTACCTTTGAATAGAAGATCAAGAAAGACTTCAGGGAGAATTTGTCAATGGGAGGTTGAGACTGGTACAGGCATGGAACTATGTTGTTCTCTGTTAAAAAGCCTCTTTCTTATATCTTTTCTGCACATAGAAGCATGCAAATGGAATATAATACATATATACTATACATTCTCTTGTGCCTTTTTTCTTTTTTTCACTTAACAGTATACCTCAGAGATAGTTCAAAGTCAGTACATAAAGACTAGTGTATACAAATTTATAAACAATATGTACCATACTTCATTATTACATTTACTTTATTAAAATTTATTTGTAATTAAGATTATTTTATTGTATTAATATTTTATTCCATGGTTTATTTATCCAGTTACCAAGAAATGATGTTTTGATTGTTTCTATTCTTTTACTAGAAAAACAAATTTCTTGACAGGTCCCTCATTTTGGGAATTTAGATTATTTCAAGTCATCATTAGCCATAGACATTCCTGCCCACAAGTACAAGATTTGTGTAGATAAATTTCTACAGAGAAGAATTGTTAGGTCATGGGGTATGTACATTTTAAGTTTGATAGATATAGCCAAATCATACTCTATAACTGTTAACTTTTGTTCTCACAAGGAATACATGAGATGACTGATTTTGCTACACTATCTATACAGAGTATTACTAATCTTTAATTTTTATCTACTTGATATGTAAAAATTGGAACTGCATAATAGTTGTGCTTTGTACTTTTGATTATAGGGGAGATTGGACATCTTTTCTTATATGTAAAAGTTGTTGACTATGGTTCCAGCAATCGCAGAAAATCTTATTGCAGACAATTGTCCAACTAAGAACTAGAAATATTTCTCTCCCTCCCTCCTCCTTCTTCTACAAGCTTTCTCTTTCTCTCTTCCTATATATAGGGAGAACAGGAAACTATGAAAAAAGTAAATGGAAAGTCTAGAGCTGAAACCCACAGTAACTTAAAATAAGGTCTCATAAATGGGCTCCACAGAAGATTGGACAAATAATAGAGTTAGAAACATGTTTAAGTAAATAACAGTCAAAGATATCTGAAAAATGATGATAAATATGAAGATACAAATTGAGGAAATGATATAACCTCAAAAACAATAAAGCCACAAAGAAAACCATACCAGGGCAAAACAAGATAAAACTGAAGACAAATAGAAAATCTTAAATAGCAGTGTGAAAAAAAGTTTCATTACCTCTATTAGAGTGATAATATCATTGACATCTGATTTCTTAAGAAAAGGAAAGGAACAGAAAGATTTTGAAATTACTTCTTCAACGTGCCAATGTGGAATTCAATAACCTGTGAAAATATCCTGCATAAGTAAAGAAAAAATTAAGGACATTTTTAGCTCATCAGAACAGAGAATATTTTCCACCACAGAACCATATTAAGGAATCATTAAAGGGAGAACTTCAGACAGAAGGAAAATGACCTCAGATAGAGCAGAGGGATGCAGGAAAGAATAAGACCATTTAAAAGATAAATACGTGGGTAAACATAAATGAATACTGAATATATAAAGCAACCACAATAATAATGATTTCTAATAAGATTTTAAGATGCAGAGAATTAAAATATCCAGAGTACCAGGAAGATGGCATCAGAGTAGGCAGGCAGGGCTTAACTGTCTTACAAAAACAAACAAACAAACAAACATTAAAAAAACAATGGAGAAAGGGCCAAAAGCTGTCTGAGGAACCTGCATTGGCGATCAGCAGACTAGGACAGTGCTGTGCAACTCCCAGGAGGGTGAGGGGCAAAAAGGTGAAGAACCTGAAGCACAAACTTGACCTGCAGCAGTCAAAGGGGCTCTTATCCCCCACCCTCAAGACATTAAGACTGGATAAAACCCCTGGCGCACTGCAGCCAACTGAGAGGGGAACAGACATTTTCCTCCCAGTCAGTTGTTATAAGCTAAGAGGGAGGGTTGATTGGAGGGCAAGAGTGATTTCTCTTCAGTGAATTTGGCCAGCAGAGGCCACTTTGAATCTTGGCTCTGGCCAGAAACACTGGAAACACCAGTGGATGTTGAAAGAAACACCTGTGTGGAAAGGTTCACCAACGAGTGTCCTCTGCTGGCCATATAGGAAGCTGCAAGAAGAAAAACTACTTTTAGGTCTATGTTTAGCTTGTAATCATGGGGGGATATCTGTGCCCCATTAGTGATACACTGGCTCAATTTTGATAACTTAAGCTGGGCAATTTTAAAGACTCAGAATAAGTTGAACCAAAAATCAAAGAAGTGCTGTGGCAAAAAGAAAAACAACAACAAACACACACACACACACACACACACACAAACACTAGGCAAGAGAGAGAAATTGACTATCAGACTAAATTCATCAATATATTCAAATATCTAGACATCAGCAAAATATTACAAGCCATACTAGGAAAGAGAAAAAGATTCCCCAGCTAAAGTAACAAACCAAATATCCTTATGAGATACAGGATTTAAGACAACTAACCAATGATAATCACACAAATCTCCTAAATCAATTCAAAGAATTGAAGGAAAATATGACTAAAGAGATAAAAGATATTAAGAAGACACTGGGTGAATATAAAGAAAAATTGGAAAGCCTGAAGAGAAAAGTAACAGAGCTTCTGGGAATGAAAGACACAAAAGATGAGATTAAAAATACATTAGAGGCACATAATAGCAGATTTGAATAGCTCGAAGACAGAATTAGTGATTTCAAGGACAGAACATCTGAACTGGAAAAGACAGGAGAACAGAAAGAGAGAAAAAATGGAAAAAGTTTTAATTCATCCCAGGAATTAAGTGACAAAATGAAATGCACAAATGTGTTATCAGTATCCCAGAAGGAAAAGAGAATGGAAAAGGGGCAGAAAGAATATTTGAGGAAACAATGACCCAAAACTTCCAAACCCTTATGAAAGTGATATGATGTATTTATGGTACTGAAAGAGAAAAACTGCTAGCCAAGAATTCTGTATCCAGCAAAACTGTCCTCAAAAATAAGGATGAATTTAAAGTCTTCATAGACAAACAAAAACTGAGAAACTATGTTACCAAAAGACAAGAATTACAAGAAATACTAAAGGGAGTGCTGCAGCATGACAGGAAAAAACAAGGGCAAAAGACTTGGAGAATAGTGTAGAAATGAAGATTATTAGGAAGGGTAAATTAAGGGGTAAAAACCAGGCAATAGTAAGACGTAACAACAAAAAGCCAAAGGATAAAACGGACAAAGTAAGTGATGCCTTTACAGTAATAACATTGAATGTTAATGGCTTGAACTCCACAATAAAAAGACATAGACTAATAGAATGATATAAAAATATGAGCCATCTATATGCTGTTTACAAGAGACTCACCTCAGACATAAGGACACAACCAGGTTGAAAATGAAAAGTTGGAAAAAGATATTTTATACAAATTGTAGCCAAAAAAAGAGCTGAAGTAGTGATGCTAATATTGGACAAAATAGATTTTAAATAGAAAACTGTTATAAGGGATGAAAAAGGTCATTGTATATTAATAAAAGGGGCAATTCATTAAAAAGAAATAACTATAATAAATATTTATGCACTTAACCAGGGTGTCCAAAGATACATGAGGCACACACTTGCAAAACTGAAGACAGAAAGCTTGAATAATATGATAAATGAACTAGACCTATCAGTTCTAGAACATTATACCCCCAAACAGCAGGATATACATTCATTTCAAGTGGTCATGGATCTTTCTCCAGGATAGACCATATGCTGGGTCACAGGACAGGTCTCAATAAATTTAAAAAGATTGAAATTATACAGAACACTTTTTATGACCATTATGGAAAGAAGCTGGAAATCAATAATGGATGGAAAACGGGAAAATTCGTAAATATATGGAGATTAAACCACACACTCTTAAATAATCATTGGTCAAAGAAGAAACTGCAAGAGAATTCAGTACATATCTTGACACAAATGAAAATGAGAACACAGCATATCCAAACCTGTGGGACACTGTAAAGGCCACTGCTGAGAAGGAAATTTATAGCCCTCAATGCTTACCTTAAAAAAGAGCAAAGAATTATAATTGAAGATCTAAGTGCACACCTGGAAGAACTAGAAAAAGAACACAAAATCCCAACCCAAGCCAAAGGAAAGAAATAATAAGATCAGTGCAGAAATAAATGAAAGTAAGAACAAAAAAACAATAGAGGGGAGCGAATGTGGCTCAAGTGTTTGAGTGCCTGCCTCCCACATGGGAAGTCCCAGTTTCAGTTCCTGGTGACTCCTGAAAAAAAACAAAAACAAACAAAAATCCACCTGAGGGAAGCCGATGTAGCTCAGTGGTTGAGTGCTGGCTTTCCACATATGAGGTCCCAGGTTCAATACCTGGCCCCTGGTACCTCAAAAAACAAACAAACAAAAAACAATATAGAAAAGTAACAAAACCAAAAGTTGGTTCTTTGAGAAGATCGAAAATTCACCAAGTCCTTAACTAGATTGACAAAGGGAAAAAGAGAGAAGATGCAAATAAATAAAATAAAAATGAGAGGGGTCACATTACCACTGACCCTTTAGAAATAAGAGAGATCATAAGAGGATACTATGAACAACTGTGCAGTAGAAAACTAGACAGTGTAGATGAGATGGACCATTTCCTAGAAAGACATGAACAACCTACATTGACCCCAGAAGAAATAGAAGACCTCAACAAACCAATCCAAGTAGAGAGACTGACAGTCATCAAAAACCTCCCAAAGATGAAAAGCCCAGGACAAGATGGCTTCACAGTTGAATTCTAAAAATCACTCAAAGACAATCTAATACCAATCTTGTGAAAGCTTTTCCAAAAAACTGAACAGGAAAGAATGCGACCAAAATCATTCTATGAAGCCAATCTCACCCAAATACCCCAAATAGGTAAAGATACGATGAAAAAAATAAAATTACAGACCAATATCTCCAATGAATATAGATGCAAAAATCCTCAACAAAATATTTGCAAACCAAATCCAAAAGCACATTAAAAGAATTATAAACCACTATCAAGTGGGTTTTTCCCAGGTATTGCAAGGGTGGTTCAACACAAGAAAATCAATTAGTGTGATAAACTACATTAATAAATTGAAGAAGAAAAATCACATGATCCTCTCAATTGATACAGAAAAGGCATTTGACAAAATGCAGCACCCTTTCTATATAAAAATACTCCAAAAGATAGGAATAGAAGGAAGCTTTCTCAATATGGTAAAGTGCATAATATGAAAAGCCTACAGCTAGCATTGTATTCAATAGTGAAAGACTGAAAGCTTTCCTGCTGAGATCAGGGACAAAACAAGGATGCCCATTGTCACTACCAATATTCAATATTTTGCTAGAAGTTCTAGCTAGAGCAATTAAGCTAGATAAAAAAATAAAGTCACCCACATAGGAAAGGAAGAAGAAAAACTTTCACTCTTTACTGATGATATGATCCTATATTTAGAAAATCTTGAAAAATCCACAACAAAGCTACTGGAACTAATAGACATGTTCAGCAAAGAGATTCATATGCAAAAATCAACAACATTTCTATACACTACTGATGAGGTAACCAAGAAGGAAATCAGAAAAAATTTCCATTTATAATGCGACTTAAAAATTCAAATATTTAGAAATAAAATTAACCAAGGACATAAAGGACCTGTATTCAGTAAACTACAAAATATTACTAAACAAAATTAAAGAAGACTTTAATAAATGGAAAGACATTCTGGTTTCATGGACTGGAAGACTAAATATTATTAAGATATCAATTCTACCCAAACTAATTTACAAATTAAATGTAATCTCAATGAAAATCTCAACAGCCATTTCTGCAGAAATGGAAAAGTCTACTGTCAAATTTATTTGGAAAGGTAAGGGGCCCCGAATAGCAATAAATGTCTTGAAAAAGAAGAATGAACTTGAAGGACTCTAGCTTCCTGAGTTTAAAGCATATTACTTAGCTACAGTGGTAAACACAGTGTGGTACTGCCATAAAGGCAGACAGTTTGGCCAATGGAACTGAATTGAGAACTCAGAAATATATCCTCATATCTACAGTAGTGATTTTTGACAATGCTGTTAAGCCCACCAGCTGGACCATAACAGTTTATTCAACAACTGGTGCTGGGAGAACTGGATAGCCAAATCACTAGTGATTAGGAAAATGCAATTCAAAACTACAGTGAGATATCATTTCACACCTATTAGACTGGCCACTATTAAAAAATCAGAAAACTGTAAATGTTGGAAAGAATGTTGAGAGATAGGAACGCTTATTCAACTGTTGGTGAGAGTATAGAATGGTACAGCCACTGTGGAGGACTGTTTGGCAGTTACTAAGGAAGTTGATTATAGATTTGTCATGTGACCTGGCAATACCATTATTAGGTATGTACCAAGAAGAACTGAGAGCAGTGACAGGAACAGACATCTGCACAACAGTGTTTACAGCAGCGTTTTTCACAATTGCTAAAAGTTGGAAAATACCCTAGTGTCCGTCAAGATGAATGGATTAATAAATTGTGGTGTACACATATGATGGAATATTATGCAGCGGTAAGAAGAAATGACGTCGTGAAGCATATGACAACATGAATAAATCTGGAGTACATTATGTTGAGTGAAGCAAGCCAGACACAAAGAACAAATACTGTATGATTGCTCTATTATGAACTAAATATATTGTGTAAGCTCATGGAATTAATAATTAAAATATAGGTCACCAGAAAATAGAAGGAGGGTAGAGATTGGAAAGCTGAGGGTGAATCTGTGCAGAATTGGTAAAAAAGGTTGTTTGTAAATCTTTGTAATTAATAGAAATGGTGAAAGCACATCATAGTATCTTTAACTAGCAGAGCTATTATATGAGTATGACAGTGGTTGAAAGCGAAAGTCTAAGGACATTATTTTACTAGAAGGAAAGCTATGAAATGTAACATTGTACTCTATAACATAGTGAAATCTTATGTGAAATACAAATATAGGTAATATTGGATATATAAGACTGTTTTTACAAATATAAATACAGACAAACTAGAGAAACAGAAACAAAATAACATCTATGTACGGCAGGAGAAGCATAGAGCAATTGAGAGCTGATGTGTGTTTTGTTTGTTTTTATTATTATTATTATTGAAATACGGAAAAATACTCTAAAAATGATTCAAGTGATGAATGCGTAGCTATGTGATCATATCAAACATCATTGATTGTACCCTTTGGATGGATTCATACTGCATTAAAATGTATCAATAAAATTGAATTGTTTTAAAAAAGAAAAAGCATTGCCTAAAGAAAAAAAAAGCCCATTAACATTAACACAAAAGAGAGAGGAATAAATGAATGCAGTTAAATTGTTCTAAGTTTCTTCCATTCTCTTGGAAGTGGAAAAAGTAGTCATTTATAATTATTCTTTAGTTAAAGATGTGTGTTTTGATTTTTAAGTTCATCCCTAAAAGACAAGTAAAAATTTGTATAAACAATAAGCTTCTAGAGATAGAACATGGAATAACAAAAAACTACTTCACCCAAAATAAATCAAAAAAGGAGAGGGGAAAAAGAACCATAGAGAGTTTGGAACAAATAGAAAACAAAAGTAAATGGTATATTTAAATGCAAAATATCTCTAATTTTATTATATGGCTATATAACTAAATATCCCCACTAAAAATAAAGCTTGCCCAACTGAATTACAAAAAACACTATATGCTGATTAAAAGAGTTTCATCTTAAATATGAGGTAACCAAAAAGTTGAAAGTATGATTATGAAAAAAATGTACTGAAGAAATACTAACCCCAGAAAGCTTATATGCTTATGTTAATATCAGACAATGGCAACTTTAAGGTAAGAAACCCCTGTAGACAAAAATGAAGAATGTGTCATGGTAATAAAAAGAAAATTCACAAGAAAAATAATAATTTCAAATTTCTATGCACCTAATTATAACCTCAAAACATGTAATTAAAAATTGAAAAAACTTTAAAGAGAAATAGAAAATAAAAAATCATTATGAAATCCTTTAAATCATATTGGTCATTAATGAATAAAACAAACAGAACTAAATCATTTCTAAAGCTATAGAATATTATAAAACATGATTAATAAACTTAACCTAATTGACATATATAAAATGCTAAATACAATAACCATAAGATATATATTATTTTCAGGTACATATGGGCAATTTCCCAAAATGATTTATATGCTGAGCATCAAAGCAATTCTCAACAGATTTTAAAGTATTGAAATCATTCTGATTATCCCAATGCCTTTTAGCTGTAAATAATAACAAAAAGACAATTAGAAGGGGGATGGATGTGGCTCAAATGGTTGGGTGTCCGTCTCCCATATGGAGGGACCTGGGTTTGATACCTGGGACCTCCCAGTGGAAAAAAAAAAAAGATAATTAGAAAATTTGCAAGTATTTAAATATATGGCTAGATGGGTTAAAGAAGAAATCACAATGGAATTAGAAAACATTTTGAATTGAAAAATAATTTAAATGACATAAAAATTTGTGGGATGCAGTTAAAATGGTTTTTAGAAGGATATTTTAAACCTTAAAATGCATGTATTTAAAACAGAAAGAAAAATCAATGATCTATCCATTTCAAGAAGTTTAAAAAAGAATAGAAGATTCAACTAGAAAACTATAGGCCCAGATGATTTCATTGTTGAATTCTTGCAAACTTTGAAGGAAAACATGACACTAATATTAGAAAAACTATTTCAAAGAGTAGAATAAAGAAATAGTATCCAACTTATCTTTTAAGGCCAACAAACCTTGATATCAAAGCCTGAAAAAAAATATTATCGATAGGAAAATCATAGGTCAATATTTCCTCTAAATCAGGGGTTCTTAACCAGGGTCTGTGGAAAGATTTCAGGGGGTTCATGAGCTTGAATTGAAAATTAAAAAAACATTATTCTTGTGGGCATGTGTTGGTGCAGTTGTGATATATTTATTAAATAATACATAGTGTAGTGTGGACTTAGTAAGGGGTTCATGGTTTTCACCTGACTGGCAAAGGGGTCCGTGGAACAAAAAAGGTTAAGAACCCCTTCTCTAAACATATGTTCAAAAATCCTATATAAAATATTCACAAATTTTTCTACTCATTTACAAAAAAGCAAAACTAAGCTAGATTTATTCAAGGAATGCAGTGTTGGTTAACATTCAAAAATCAATTTATTTTAATTCATCACATAAACCAAATAAAAAGAAAATCATATGATCATCTTGTTACCTGCTTCTACTAAACATTTACTAGACATCATAGTAAATGCAATAAGGCAAGAAAATGAAATAAAAGTTATAAGGATTGAGAATGCTATAGCAGATGTCATGAATGGTGCATGTAAAAAATCCCTAAGCATTACAAATTTATTATAATTAGAATTAATTAGAAATAATGTACACATTCAACAACACTTCTGGAAATAAGCTAAATCTGAAATTATTTATATCTGCATATGCAAGTAATATATCAATACTCAATGAAGGTTTTCTAATACCATTTTTAGTAGCATAGTAAACACCAGACACTTTTGGTATATAAAAGATGATGTGACAGAACTCTATAATGAACATTTTAAAAAAGATTTCTGAGAAAAATTAAAGATGATTTAAATAAATTTGGGATATATTTACTGTTTCTATTGGAAAATTCAATACTTTAAAATAGAACTTCTCCACAATTGGTCTATATTCTCATTTATAATCACACTCATTCAATGCAATCCTAATAAAAATTCTAGCAGGTTTCTTTTGGTTGAAACTGAAAAAAATATATATAAAAATGTAAAGGACTAATAAAATATGAAAAAAAATATTGAAGGGAAAGAAGATGGGAGAACTTACTAATCAGATATCAAGATTTTATATACAGGTACATAAATATGCCAGTATGATACTGAGGTATGAATAGATAAATAGATGACAAAAAAGAGTACAAAATCTGACTTCTATCCCACACTCTCCACAAAAATCATTTCAAGAATAATTATAAATTTAAATGTAAATGGTAAAACAATAAAGTTTCTATAATAAAACATAAGGGAATATTTTCATGAATTTGATGTAAGTGATGATTTCTTAAAAACCCTACTCATAAATGATCAGATTGATATATTGGACTCCATTCAAATAGGAATTTCCTGCCCCCCCCTTCCACCTTCCCTCCCTACCTAATTTTATTTCTTTCTTTCTTTTTTCTTAAATTTTTAATCCCAGAAGCAGCATTGGGATAGGCAGATGCCTGGGAAATAAAAGTTTGGGCTATAGTCCTGATGTTGCTAATTTACTATTTGAATTTAAACAGATAACTCAGCTTAGTTTTCCTTCCTCATCTGCCAAATAATGAAAAATGTCTATCTACAAGTGAACCCTATTGTAAATGATGGACTAGAGTTAATAGTATAAGTATAAAAATGTTCTTTCATGAATTATACCAAATGTACCACACAAATGCAAGGTGTTAACAACAGGGTGGTAAATGGGAAAAATATACCTAATGTAAATTATGGACTATAGTTAATAGTACAATTTCAATATTCTTTAATCAATTGTAACAAACTACCACACTAATGGAAAGTTTCAACAATAGGGATGCATATGGGAATGCTGTAGTTTTTATATGATCTGTTGTAAACCTACAACTTCTCTAATTAAAAAAAATTAAAAATATCTGTCTACAGATATTTATCAGTATCAAATGATTTAATAAATATAAAAGGGTTTGGAAAAGTAATAATGCGTAATTAGGTTAGATCATACTAACTAGAAACCTGGAACTTATCTGCAACTCCTCATTCTTCTTTACATAAGGTGATGTGGTCAAGGAAGCTTGTTATGGAGGAGGCATTAGAACGGAGCTCAACTGATGAGAAAGAGCTAGTCATGGGAAGCTATTGCAGTGGTCTAGAAACCACAGTCTGCTTTGACTACCCATTTTTACAAATAACGTTTTATTGGAACAAAGCCTTGACTATTGGTTTATATATTATCTGAGTAAACTTGGCTGTATTACTTAACATCTCCACACCTCAGGTTTTTATTCTGAAAAATATGTTAATGTTGTTATTCCATTACTGTATAAGAACTAGACTACATTTTTATTTCTGTATGTTCCCTTCATTATATACTTTCTTAATTACTTCATTTTTCCCCTTATGAAACCTTGTCCTTCCTCTTATTTCCATTGTTTACATCTTATTTATATTCCTGGGTCCATCTCAAATACTTCCTTTTTAAGTAAAGTACTTTCTGATACAATTCTTCTTGATGGCAGAAAATTTTCCTTATTTTAAGTTCAAGCAATTTTTATTTTCTTTCTTTAAAAAAAGTATTCTGAAATATTTCAATCAAAGAACAAAGTTGAGGAATAATATAATAAACATCAGCGTACTACTCCCTAGGTTAAGACATAGAATATTAGTGTACTATATTTATGAATCTTTTATGCAAGAATAAGTAGTTTACTTCAGAAACTCTCATTATTGAATACTTTGCCATCATATGAGTATATTAAAATTTACTTATCTTTTACTCTTTTTTGCACATATTTTTTCTTTGTTTGGAAATCTTTTTTTGGTTATTATAAGCAATCTTTTTAATGACTACTTACACATGTATCCTTATGCACATTAGTAATAATTATCTAATTTATATTCCTAGGAGTAAAATAATGTGAAATTTCTCTCCATAATGATTTTACAAATTTACACTCTTGCCAACAGTGTTTTAACTTCTTCTCCTATATTTGATACTGTTGGACTTCTTTGTGTATTTTTTGCATATCTGATGGGAATAAATGGCAGTATATCATTGTAGTTTTAATTTCCCAAATGAGTACTAGTTTTGAACATATTTTTACATATGTATTGTCTAACCAAAATTTTCCTTCTTCTGATGCTTATTCATATCTTTTGCCTAATTTCCACTTGTGTTGGTTTATCATTTTCTTATCAATTTATAGGAGGTTTTCGTATATTTTGGATGCCAGCATTTTATTGGCTACCTGCATCTCAAATAACTTTCCCAGATTTATAACTTGACTTTTCACTTTTATAATGTCTACAATAATACATGCAAAAATTTATTTTAATGTGTGAATATTTAACACTCTGCTCTTCATGTGTTAGCTAGTTTTGTCTTATTTACAAAAGCCATCTCCACCCTGAGGTTAGGAAGTATTAATCTATTTTATTATTGGAAATTAAAAAAAAAATTACCTTGTTTTTAATTATGTTGAATATGTTTTGTTTATAATGTTAGGTGGGAACTCATTTTTTTAACCACAAGGATAAGTAATTGTGTTAGGCGGGGTTTCCTAAGAAACAGATACCGAAATGGAGATATGAGAGCAGGAGGTTTATTGGGGAGAAGTAAATAAATTAATTTGATATATATATATGAAAAAGTAAAAAAAAAATACAGATATACAGAAAAACAGTGTTTTTAAAAGGAATATTATTAATAAATACAGTTAAAACCTAGATGAAGTGGATTGTGGTAGCAGTCAGCACCAGAATGCCACAGTCTTTCCGGAGAAAGCATTGCCTTGATGATACCTTGATTTGAATATTCTTTTAGCCTCAAAACAGTAAGCTAATAAATTCCCATTGTTTAAACCTACCCATTTCATGGTATTTGCTTGAGCAGTCTAGGAAACTTAAACATAGATTAATATCTGGAACATTATAAAATGCCAAAACCATCATAAGTAGGAAAAACTGAGCAAATCATAACTATTCAAGATAATAAATTGTTTCTGAAAAACCTTTCTACCAAATCTCCTGATTCAGACACTTAAAAATAAATTCTAAACAAATTTTCACAGAACAGATAATCTCTTCTATAGTGTTTTAAAAGAAATAGAAAAAGAAATGCTGTTTATTTCATTTTATGAGGCTTTCACTTATGGTAAGCAAGTCCCCAGAGAATAGTGCTCCATGTGAGGGTTTAACTGAACATAATAACCCTCAGACCTTGAAATCTAATGGAATGTGCCCTGCTGTGTTTCAGAATTGTTTGTGAACCATGACCCCTGTTTTCCTTCCAATTTTTCCCTATGGAAATGGAAATGTTTATCCTATGTCTTTCTTTCCATTGTATGTCAGGAGCAGATAACTTGTTCCCTAGGTTTCACAGGTCCATAGGTGGAGGGGAGTTGTGCCCTAGAATAGACCATCCCATAATCAATTTGGATTGGACTTCATACTAAGCATTGTTTCTGAAATGACTTAAGACTTTTGGGATATTGTGATGGAATTAATGTATTTTGCATATAAAAAGAACAAATCTTTTTGTGGTATAGAAAGTGGAGTGTGGTGGATTGAAGCTGTATGCTCCCTACAATAAAATTTTCTTAAATTTTATCCGTTTATGTGGGTGTGGACCCATTGTAAGAAGGACCTTCTGATGAGGCTAGGAGGTGGGAAGAAATGGGCTACATTTTCTAAAACTTAACTTCAGTAAAGGTGTGATCCACCTCATTCAGGATAAGTCTTAATCCTATTACTGGAATCTTTTATAAGAATGAAATTCAGACAAAGAGAGTAAAAGCCACAGATGAAGCAGCCCGAAGCTGAACATCAGTGGTACCCAGGGACACTGCCATGTATCTTGCCATGTGACAAACTAAGGACCAAGAACTGGTGGGAGCCAGTCCCAGAAGCCACAGTCTTTGGGAGAAAAAGCATAGCCTTGATGACATCTTGATATGGACTTTTTCCCAGCCTTAAACTGTAAGCCAATAAATTCCCAATGCTTAAACTAAACATTTCATTGTATTTTTTAAAGCAGCCTAGGAAACTAAAACTGTAGTATAACATTGCTACATAGTAAAGTAGAAAATTTCAAAAAGACACAATTAAAGATCCATTTCACAGAAAAACCATTGATAGGAAAATCCTAAATAAAACATTAGCTAACCAAATATAATATAATATTACTTAAGAATATAGAAGACATCCATTTTCAGTCATGGTGGGGTAAGTGGTACCAGAATTACAATTCCATCAAAACCAATCAAAATATAGAAAAAAATTATGAAACAATTCTTTTCAGACATTAAGCAACAGGCAGTACAGCATTGTGATCTAAGAGAGAAGGTAAATGTGTGAACTCTATAATCTTCCTAGCTTTTTTCCTGGAGACACTTTCCAGACTATGGTGCAAGGAGAGGGAAACCAAATAGAGTACAGAAGATTTTTTTGAATTAAGAAAGAAGAAGTTAGAGTTCAGAGAGACTGAGGTGGTTGGGAGAGCCATATAGCAATTTATCTCCAAGACTTCCAATCATCACACTGTAATAGCAAGAGGGACCAGAAGTACATTGCCACTTTAAGCAACTAAAACACCTGACATAATATATGAAACAATTATTTCAGACATTGGACAAATGGAGTCAGGGCAATGGTCTCTGAGAGAAGGGAGGTGAACAGAGAGAGGGCTCAAAAGATCTGCAGAGTGGTCTAATCAAGTCTTGATAAGTATTGATGGACACGTGTAGGGTGAAACTCTGTAAAGCTGTAAAAAGATCAGCTAGAAAGTAAACAATTATCTGAGCTTACACAATGCTGAGAAATTTGTGTTTCCATCAATTGTAGTGAAAAGATCTCAGAAATCATGAAGGATAATGGGCTAAATTAGGCCCACTGCTCCTCTTCACTAATCCATGCAAACTTAAATGCATATTGAGTCTGTAGGAGGTTCAATTGTCCAAGATGGCAACATAAGATGTGCAAAGGTGCCATCGTCCCTCACAATCTCTAAACAACTAGCAAAAACTGGGAGAGCCATCTTCCTTAAAATTATAGAAAACAGTTAAAGGGTTGCAGTAACTGGGTGAGTGCTGAATCGAGAAAGCACAGATATACAATATAAAAATGGTAGGAGAAGTTTCTGGTACTCTTGCTGGCCTCTCCCTAACATCCTTCCCTGTATTCAGTGGAGCCAGTCTGCAATCTCATTGTGAATCCCTCGCCCTGGTTCCTGAGTGAGCAGAGTAATCCTTATGCATATACTGGGGTGCTTGCCTGCCAGTGCCAATCTTTTAGGTGACAAATAATGAATCTCAAATTTATCTCTGGCTCATCGTCCCAGAATTTGTCCTGCAGGAAGAAGCAATTGCAAATAGCTGCAGCAGTCTAAGAAACAATTAAGTCAAAGTTCTCTGGGCAAAGTATTGCTTGCTTTAAATTATACAGTAGAACAACCTATTGGGGAGAAAATCTGTTTCATAGGGAGTTGAGATGGTATTCAAATTCTTTTAAATGGAGAATTCATAAGGCCACAAGCAAGTACACGTCTGGGACAAGATGATGGCTCAGAAAAGACAGAGGGTTCTACACTTAACATTGACATCAGAATGTTCTTCTTAATAGGAGGGCTAAAATCTGAAGGAGAGCACCAGCCAACACTGAGCCAATTTTCAAAGACTGCAAAAGGTGTTTTTGATGTTGGTTGCTTTGTTTTGTTACCCCATGACACTCAAAGAAATCTCTGTTATATCACTATATCATAGCTAGATAAAAACATAAGGAATAGAGAGCTCACGATTAATTCAAGATCTAACATTTTAAAATATTAAAATGCAGAGTGTGCTATAAAAGATTACAAGAGAAACAAATAGGAAATGATGGTCCATTTAAAGGCACAAGATAAAAATCTAGAAACCATCATCAAAGAAGACAAGACTTTGGTCATACTGGACAAAGATTAAAAAAAAAAAAGATCCTTAATACATTCAAAGACATAAAAGAAAACATAGAGAAAGAACTAAAGGGCAGGAAAGTTATGATAACTCCATGATTTTGGACATACCATGTAGAAAGATATAATTTCTAAAATGTAGAACAAAAGATGGAGGGAAAGAGGGGTAGAGCAACAGTGTATGTATATGCTATTGAAGTTAAGTTATTATCAAATTAAGCATGATTGCTATAGATTTAGGATGTTAAATTTAAGCCCATGGTAACCTAAAAAAATAACTGAAAAAAATATGTAGAAGGAAATGAGAAGGGATCGAAATGCCACAATAGAAAATATTCAATAAATATGAAAGTAGGCATTAGCAGAAAAATTGAAGGTCAAATATGGCATAAGACACACAAAGATCAAATAGCAAAGTAACATGAGAAAGTCCTACATTATTAGAAGTTCTTTTAAATGTAAATGAATTAAACTCTCTGGTGAAAAGGCAGAGGTTGGCAGCATGGATAAAAAAGCATAACTCAACTAAATGTTGTTTACAGGAGACTCAAATTCAAAGATACAAGTAGGTTGAAAGTGAAAGAACGGAAAAATAAATCATACAAACAGTAACTAAAAGAGAGCTGGTGTAGCTATACTAATATCAGATAAAATAGACTTTGTCAAAAACCATTATGAGGGAGCAAAAGGTCACTGTATACTGATAAAGGGGTCAAAATAACAAGAAAACATCACAATTATAAATATATATTCACCTAACAAGATAGCCACCAAATATGTGGAACAAAAATCGACAGATTTGAAGAGAAAAGATGCATTTCTACATTAATAGTAAGAGGAGCTTTCAATACACAACTTTCAATAATACATAGAACACCTAAACAGAAAATCATAAAGAAAGAGAAAATATGAATGATACTATTAAGCAACAAGACCTAACAATCTTATATAGAACACTTCACCCAACAGCAACAGAATATACATTTTTTTCTAGTGCACATGGGTCATTCTCCAGCATAGGCCATATGTCAGGTCACAAAACAAGACACATTAAATTTAAAAATATTTAAATCACACAACATATCTTCTCCTACCAAATTGGAATGAAACTAGAAATCAACAACAGAGGGATAACTGGAAAAGTCACAAACAAGTGGAAATTAGGCTGTGCAGTCTTAAACAACAGATTAGTTAAAGAAGAAACCATAGGAAAATTAGAAAATATATTGAGGTGAATGAAAATGAATATACAAGATACCAAAACTTATAGGATGCAGCAAATTCAGTGCTTAGAGGGAAATTTATAGTTTTAAATGCTTACATTTAAAATGAAGAAATTATCAAATCAGAGGCCTATCCTCACAACTGTAGAATCTAGAAAAAGAAGAGAAAACTAAACTCAAAGTGAGCAGAAGGAGGAAATTAAAAAATAAAAAGATTACAGCAGATATAAATGTAATCGAGAATAAAAATCAATAGAAGGAATCAGTGAAAACAAAATTTCATTCTTTGAAAAGATCAATAAAATCAACAATCCTTTAGTTTAGACTAACAAAGAAAAAAAAGAATAAGTATTCAAAAACCTAAAATCAGGAATGAAAGAAGGACATTACTACTGATTTGGGAAAAAAGCCCTGCCATCATCTGCAGATAAGTACTCTCCTGTTGAGAAACAGCTTTTGGCCTGCTACTGGGCCTTAGTAGAGACAGAAGGCTTAACATGGGCCACCAAATTACCATGAGACCCGAGTTGCCCATCATGAACTGGATGGTCTCACCTACCAAGCCATAAATCTGGGAGTGCATAGCATCACTTCATCATCAAAAGTAAATGGTATATACAATTGGACTTCAGCAGGCCTAGATGGCATAAGTAAGTGACCCGATGAAGAGGCCTTCATCTGTGGCCCCTGCTTCTGACACGTTACCTTCTCTTTCCCAACCTGCAGCTATGACTTCATGGAGAGTTCTCTATGATCAGTTGACTGAGGAATAGAAAACTTGGACCTTGCTTGCAGACAGTTCTGCACGTTATACAGGTATCACTCAAAAGTGGACAGCTGCAGAACTACATCCCCTTTCTAGGGCACCCCTGAAGGACTGTGGTGAAGGGAAATCCTCCCAGTGGACAGGACTTTGAGCAGTGCATCTGGCTGTTCATTTTTGTTTGGAAGGGGATGGCCGGATGTATGTTTGAAAATTGATTCATGGGTTGTGGCCAATGGTTTGGCTGGGTGGTCAGGTACTTAGAAGAAACATAATTGGAAAACTGGTGATAAAGAGGTCTTTGGAGACATATGTAAATAGAACTTTATGAATGAGCAAAATCATGAAGACATGTGTGCCCATGTGAATCCTTACTAGAGAGTGACTTTAGCAGAAGAGGATTTTAATAGTTAAGTAATTAAGAGTACTCATTCTGTGGATATTAGTTGGCCTCTTTCCCCAGCCACTCTTGTCATTGCTCAATAGACTCATAAAAATGTGGCCATGGAGGTAGGCATGAAGGTTATGCATAGGTTCAGCAATACGGACCTTTACTCATCAAGGCTGACCTGGCTACAACCACTGCTGAGCCCCCCATCTGCCAGCAGAGAGACCAGCACCATTCCCTGAGGTGATCAGCCTGTTACCTGGTGGCAGAATGATTACATTGGAACACTTCCATCATGGAAGTGGCAGTATTTTTTTCTTACTGGAATAGACCCACACTCCAGATATGGATTTGTCTTCCCTGCATGCAATCCTTCTGCAAAACTACCATCCATAGACTTACATAGACTTACCTTATTCACCATCATGGTATTCCAAACAGCATCACTTCTGATCAAAGAACCCACTTTATGGCAAATGAAGTATGGGAATGGGAACGTGCTCATGGAATTCACTGGTCTTACCATGTTCCCCATTTTTGTGAAGCAGCTAGATAGACAGATATTTATTATTTCTAATGCAGTGTTTATAAATATGTAGAAGTAAAAAGTATAACAGTAGTTAAAAGAATGGGAGAGAGAAAATGTGAGTATAGTGTTCTTACACTAAACATGAAGCAATATAAAATGATTTTAAGAAGACTGTGAATAGTTAAAATGTGTACTGTACATCCTAGAGTAACCACTGAAAATAATACATATAGGTAATAAGCCAATAAGTGAGAAAAATAGAATAAAAACAATAAACAATTTAAAATGTCAGGAAAAGAGGGAAAAATCTAAATAGAAACAGATGAAATGAAGAGAAAAATAACAAGAGCTTAGACTTAAACCCAACCATATCAATAAATAAGCATAAATGGTCCCAACATTCCATTTGAAAGACAAAGATTGACGAACTCGATAGAAAAGACAACTATAAGCTGTCTGAAATTAACTGAATTTAAAGATAAATACACAGATTAAAACTAAAAGGATGGAACAACTTATCTATCTTATAAATAATAATAAAAAGAAAATTGAAATGGGCTTATTCTTATCAGATAAAAGAAACTTTAGAACCAAGAATATTACTTGGGATTCAGAGATTTAAGGATGATAAAGGAAATAATTCATCTGAAGTACACAACAATCCTAAATATATATATATATATATACACACACACACACATATATATACGTTAATAACAGAACTAAAAAATACAAGAAGTTGAAACAATAGAACTCAAAAAGAAAAAAAACAAATCTACAACTCTGTGTTAAAAAACTTCTGTCTTAGTAACTGATTTTAAAAATGTATATGGAAAAGCAGTGAGAATATGAGGACCTGAAAAACAATATAAACAAATTTGAGCTAACTAAAATTTATAGACTACTCCATAAAGTTCACACAGAACATTCACCACTTTACATAGTCTAGCTATAAAAATATCTGAATAAATTTATAATAATTAAAATCATACATGATATATTATCTAAACACAACAGATTTAAAATAGAAGTCAGTAACAGAAAGATTATCTAGAAAATCATGAAACAAAGTAAATAAGACAATTTTCGATAACCCATGGGTTAATGAAGAAATAACAATAGAAATATTTTGAGTTGATTAAGATGAAAAAAGAGTATATGAAAATTTGTTGGGTAGGTTTAGAAAAAGCAGGAGTTCTCAACCTGGCATTATTGGCATTTTGGAAATAGGTATTTGTTTCAGGAGGGCTATTCTGTGTATGCAGACTGTTTTGCATCACCCAAGGTCCCTTCCCACTAGATACCAATAGCACGCTCCTCCCCTCTTGTGACAATCAGAATGTCTCCAAACATTGACAAATGTCTCTGAAGAGGGAAAATCACCCCTGATTGAGAACCATTGAACTATAGCAGGTTTCAAAAGAAACTTACAGCATTAAATGCTTATATTAGAAAAGTAGAAAGGTCTAAAATCAATGCTGTAAACTACCATCTTAAGAAACCAGGAAAATTAGCACATTAAACTTAAATTAAGGAGAAGGAAGGGAATACTAAAAATAAGGGAAGAAATCAGTAAAATAGGAAATCAATTATAAATCTATATACTAGCAGTGAGCATTTCATTCTATTTAAATATAGAGCATGTAACATGAAATAATTAAGGATAAAGCTCATAAATTATGTGCAAGGCCTAGACACTCTAAAGGACAAAATATTGCTAAGGAATTAAACAAATCCTAAATAAAGGGAGAGATAAATCATGTTCATGTATTGAAATATTCAGTATTGTTAAGATATCAATTCTCTGCTAATTGATTTACCGATCAAATGCAATCCCAATAAAATCCAGGGGGCTTTTTATTATATTTAGAGTCTGGTTGTTTCAAAAATTAATATGGAAATAAAAAATCTTTTAAAAGAGCAAATGAAGAACTTACATTATCTGACTCAACACATATATGACGCTACAGTAATCAAGTTTGTTGTATTGGTACAAGGATAGACAAAACCATCACCAGTTGAGTAATCTGGCATTTAGAGACAACTACCTTCAATGCTACAATCAATGATAGCCAAAAATTAAAATGAAAATTAAAAAAAAAAGCTTTTTCAAATGAACCTGGAACATACACCAAGATAGGCATATATCCATATAACTGGATATACAACAATTATCAATACATTTTAAAGGATTGATATTATAAACAATATATTTTTGACTGAAATGGAATTAAATTAGAACTCAACTGCAATAAGATATCAGAGAAAATCCATAGTTATTTGAAAAATACAACATCACTAACTACCTAGTAGGACAAAACAGAAATCACAAGGGAAATTGAAAAGTATTTAGAATTGTGTGATTTTTAAAACACAGCATACAATCTGTGGGCTATAGCTAAAATGGTAGTTAAATGGAAATTTGTAGCTGTAATACTTATAATAGAGAATATGAAAGTTCAAAAATCAACTATCTAAGCTTCTACCTTAAGAATCTTAGAAAAACATGCAAATTAAACCCAAAGTAAGTAGAAGGAGGATAATAACCAAAAATGAAAATCAGTGAAATAGAAAATGAATAAACAGTTGAGAAAAATCAATGAAACCAAAAGCTAGTTATTTAGAAAGATCAATGAAATTCATAAATCCCTAGCTAGACTGATCAAGAACAAAAAAAGGGAAAATGCAGATTATTAATTTCAAAGATCGCATAATGATCATCGTTATATATTTTACAGTTTATATAAAAGGAATAAAAGGTATAATTTAGGTGACCCAGAAAGCTAAAATCTTTAACAAACCTATTAAATAAATAAATCTGTAAATGAATTAAATTCTTAATTAAAAGACTTCTCAAAAGTAAACACCCGGCCATATAACCAACTCACTAGATGCAAAGAAATACATTTGATAAAATGTATGATAAAAGTCTCAGCAAAATAGTATCACAACCTTATAAGAAGCATCAATGAAAAAACCATGGCTGTCATCATGTTTATTGGTAAAAGACTAAAAGATTTTTACCCGCAAGATGAGAGCCAAGGCAATGATGTTCATACATATCATGTCTAATCGTCTTCATACTGGAGATCCTACCTGGTTCACCAAGAAAAGAAGAAAAAAAAAACAGAAGCAAAAATGGCAACCAAAAAATGAATAATAGCTATTCAGATCAGACAAGAAGCAGTGAATTTAATTTGTCTTTATATATAGATGTTATGATCAGGTACAGATTAAATTCAAAGGAATATATATGGACTCCTACTAAAACTAATATTTGAGTTTAACAAAGTTGCAGAATATAAAGTTAAGCATCTATGTATAGCAGGGGAAACAGAGCTTGAGAGGTGAGGAATTTTCTTGTTTGTCTGTCTGTTTTTTGTTTATTATTGTCATTGAAATAATGAAAATGCTCTAATAATGATGGAAGTGATGGACAACTATGTGATTATACCAACTACCATTGATTGTACACTTTGGGTGAATTGTATGTT
This sequence comes from Cabassous unicinctus, assembly GCA_029593785.1. Classification (NCBI taxonomy): domain Eukaryota; kingdom Metazoa; phylum Chordata; class Mammalia; order Cingulata; family Chlamyphoridae; genus Cabassous; species Cabassous unicinctus. The sequence goes on from JAQZBX010003446.1 coordinate 49,151, forward strand.
TTATTATATGTATCAATAAAATAGATTTGTTAAAAAAGTTAATTACAAAAATAAATTTATTTCTATATGCTAGCATTGAAAAATTGGAAACTAAAATATAAAAGCAGCACCCTTCTCAATATTTTCCAAGTTAAAGAAACTTTCTGCTCTGAAAAGTTTAAGACATAAGTGGGAGAAGCTGTGGAAGACCTAAATAAATCAAAAGATATACTGTGATGATTGATCACAAGACCCAATATTGTCAAAGATGTCAATTCTTCCTAAATTCATCTATAAATTCAATATAATTCCATAAAAAATTCCAAGGGACATATTTTGGGGTATAAATTGACAAGCAGATCCTAAGGTTTATGGAGAAATGAAAACGACATAATATACAAAGCAATTTTTAAAATGAAGAACAAAATTGTGGAGACTTGTGTTGCCTGTTCTCAATACTTATTATAAAACTATAGCATCAAGACAATATGATATTGGTGCAAGGATAGATATATAGTTAAATGGGACAGAATAGAGAATTAAGTAACAGTCCCATATAAACATGTTTGAGTGATTTTTTTGACAAAGTGCCATGATAATGCAATGAAAATGGTACTTTAACACAAAGGATATTGGATTCATTGAGTAATTGTGTAAAAAAATGAACCTATATTTTTACCTCATATCATCTATATAGATTAAATCTAAATGGAGCATAGACCTAACTATAAAACCATAATAACTTTAGAAGAAAACATGAGAAAATGTTCATGACTTTGGGGTTGGCAAAGATTTCTTAGGAAGTACTAATCATAAAAGAAAAAGATGGCGAATTGGACTTCCTCAAAATTAAAAACTTCTGATCTTTGCAAAGGGAAAAGGAAAAGCAAGCCACAGACTGGGAGTAAATATTTGCAAAACATATTTCTGCCAAAATCAAATGTTGGCAAGAATTAGAAGGAACTGGAACTCTCATACATTGCTTGTGGAAGCATTAAATGGTACTATCACTTTGGAAAATAGTTTGGCAGCTTTTTTTTTAAGTTAAACAAATACATAGTAAATGATCCAACAATTACATTTCTATATCCAAGAGCAATGGAAACGTATGTCTGCACAAACACTTGAATATAAATATTCATAGCAGCTTCATTCCTAATTGCCCAAATCTGGAAACATCCCAAATATCTATTAAGAGGTGAATGTACAATTTTTGCTAGATTCATAAAATGAATTAATTACTTACTATTGGGGATTGAATCATGTCCCCCACAAAAGACACGTTCAAGTCCTCACCCCAGGTCCTATGCGTGGGAACCCATTTGTAAACAAGACTTTTGAAGATGCTATTACTAGTTAATGTGTGGATTCATTAGTGAATAGAGTATTCCAAGATCCTATTTAGATAAGGCCAAATTGAAACAGGGTGGGGTTTAATCCACATGCCTGGAGTCTTTATAAGCAGAGGTCATTCTAATGCGGTCTGCAGAAGCCTGAAGTCAGTGCAAACAAGATGCCGGAATGCTACAGCCTCCAAGAGAAAGCAAGCCCTGCATAGATGTTGAACTTCTAGACTCCAAAATTGTGAGACAATAAATTCCTGTTGTTTCAACTAACCCATGGAGTGGTATTTGTCATAACAGTCATGTGAAATGAAAATACTTATATTCACAACAACATCAATGAAATTAAAAAACAAAACAAAACATTATGTTCAGCAAAAGAAAGCACACACAAATTTTACATACTGTATGATTTAATTTATATGAAATTTTAAATCAGGAAAAACTAAGCTATAGTGACACAAGGCAGATTATTTCCTGGGACAGGAGGCTTTGGGGTAGAATGACTGCAAAGGGATAAGAAGGAACATTTTCTGGTGATGGAAATGATCCATATCTCTTCTGGGATAATGATTATGTGGGTGCATACATTTGTCAGAACTCATTGCACTGTACATTTAAAATGGATGCATGTCATAGTACATAATTTTTATCTCAAAAAGTTTGTTTAAGAAGAAAAAATATATCACACTCTAGTGAAGTTTATTTCAAGAATGAAATGATGATATTAGACAATACAGCCATTTCTGATAAAATACATTAAGCTAGAAATAAAAGGGAATGTCCTTAACTTTATCACATGATAACAACAAATAAAAGCCAAACCTATACAAAACATCATACTTAAGAAACTCTAGAGGCATTCCCAATAAGGCTAGGATCAAGACAAGGCTGTCCCACCATCACTGCTATTTTCTGCTGCAATAATGAAGATCCTGGCCAAATTTGCAAATAGGGTAAAATAAATAAAAGTTTGTTCAATATGTAAAAAACCTACAGACAATCAACAATCCAATTATTCTAACTAGTTAGAGAGTTCAGCAAATTCTCTGCATAAAATATCAGTTCAAGCAAATTATAATACCATTCCTCTATAGCAGTTGTCAACAAACTCCTGCACACTGGCCAAATCCAACCATCACCTGTTTTTGTTAACACAAGTTTGCTGAAACATAGCCATGTCCATTTGTTTATATATTGCCTAGGGGTGCTTTCTTGCTACTATGGCAGTGTTGAATGCTTGCACAGAGACTGTCTGGCCCACAAAGCCTAAATTATTTACTATTTGATTCTTTACAGAAAAAGTTTCCTGAATTCTGCTGTATAGCAACAATAATCAAGTAGAAAATATAGAAAAATAAGAAACAATTTTTAGAGGTTAAAAAACCTGTGAAGTCTCTATAAGTTAATCTTAACAAAGGATGAACACCACCTTTATAAAGATAATTAATATCTTTATTAAAGGACTTAAACACAGATTTAACTAAATAGAGGGATATTCTATATTTATGGGTAAAATATATGAATCCTCTTTAAATTAGCCTATAAATTCAAGGCAATCCCAATCAAAATTACGGATAGATATTTTTAGGAACTTGGCAAACTCCTTCCAATATTTGCATGGGAAGATAAAGACCAATAAATAAAGTTAATTTTGAAAAAGAAAAGTGAAGAGGGATATTAGCTCTTCCAGATATTTAGATAAACCGCAACGCTATTTAGCAAAAATAATATGGTACTGGTTGAGAAATAAATAGACTGAAGGAACAGAACTCTGAACTCAGAAAGAGAGCCATTTATACATGGAAAATTAATTGGTGATAAATATAGCACCACTATTGTGTGCATGTATTATTTAATAAAGTGTGTTTGGAAACTTTACTATTTGTAAAAAATAAAACAGGATCACTAATTTACATTGCATACAAAGTGGAATCCTGATGTATTAGATATCTAAATGTAAAAGGTAAACCATAAAACTAATGGGAGATGGGAAATGTAGTGTAAGGAGTAAGGATATTTATATCGATAGTCAGGTGCAGCAAGAATGTGTAACACCAGAGATGGATGAAAGAAAAGTTTATTAGTACTCACAGGTCCCAGAGCAGAGAGGCAAGCCTAACAGGTTCACATGGGAAAACACCTTAAGAGCATAGGCCCAACCAAGCAGGTGGGGCGTAAAATGTTATAGTGGACAAGGAGATTATGCCTTTATAACATTACCTGGAGCTGTAGTGGTTGGTTTAGCAAGAGGGTTACTGAGGAGTTTGTTTTTCCCTTTGGTGGGGATTTGAACCCAAGGAGGATGAGGGAGAATCTGTTTGTCTTGTATAAGCAGGTGTCAGGTGTAGGCAGTGAGGGAATAATGATGGGATCTAAGATGTTGAAGGCAGCATAACAGTATGAAAAGCTCCATTTTCATTTTATTTTTTATTGTTATTTTTTTAGGCAAGGGAGTAAAGAGTTTATTAAGAAACAAGAAAACAAGAAAAGTACATGGTCCATGTTGAGGCACAGACCGCGGGCCTACTGCAGGGTGAGCTGCACACCGGAGACCCAAGGTCAGGGCTTTTTAAAGTCTGTTTGCTGTTCTGATTGGTTGTCCCACCTGTCATTTCTCCAGGTTACAATGGTGAGGCTTTTTGAGGATCTCTGGGGCTTTCCCTCTTGTTCCATATGAGACTCTCATGGCCGAGATCTTGCAGTGCCTTTCTGGCAGACTTCTTCTCAGGAGGTTTCCCGGTGGGGTCTCAAGGCCATGTGGCCTGTCTGCCAAGTTGTCTGCCAGGACAGCTGCCTTCCCTCTTTACTAACCTGCCTATACTAACCTGCCTCAACTGCGCCTCAGAGAGTTCACGCCCTTATTCTTAAGGGGGCTCTGAGGGGTGATGGTCATTCTACTGTAGCTACTTCCTGCTGGTTAGGGCAGTAGTCCCTGCCTGACAGGGCACAAACAAGCTCCTGTTTTATTTTAATTAACTATAGAAGAAAAGGATGAAAAGTATCTTGTACTTTGGGACATGGGTGAAGTCTTAAGTGAAACACCAAAAGCAAAATGGTGGTACAAAAAATAGATTTGATTACATAAAATTAACTATTGCTATGTAGTGAAGGACACTAATATATAATACATAGTGCACATTACACAGTACATAGGATTCTAAAATCACAGCAAAAGGACAAAAAATCAATTAAAAATGTTAAATGATTCGTATATAGATATACACATACATACACACATACACACACAAAAAAGGGTGAGCCCAAATGGATCATATGTATCTTAAGAGATACTCAAACTCACCAGTAATGGGAAAAATGAAATAAAAATAATAATTTATATCCATGAGATAAGCAAAAAAATAAAAATAAAACCAAATTTGTAGATGATGTGTGAAAATGGAAGCTCCCAGGCACTGCTGGTGAGATTGTGGCTATGCTAAAATAACAATCTGCAATACTAGCTGAAATTAAATTTATCTGCAAACTTAATTGTGTGTACATCCATTCTGAGTATATGTACATTCCTAATGTGCATACAGACCTCTTATTTATTGAGTATATGTTTATCCCTGTCCATTCTGAGTATATCCTTAATGTGCATGTTTTCCTCCTTACTGAGTACAATGTGTACATCTTTATATCCTTACTGTGTTGGTGCTTATAATTATGAATATGTATTCATCCTTAATGTCATGTGTTAATACTTGCTGAATATATGTTCTGAGTTGAACTCAGAAAGCCCACCCCTGGTAACACACCCTAGAGAAATCCTTGCATAGGTTCATAAAAGGACAAGATATGAGGTTATTCAGCATCTATTATCGCATGTAGTTGAAGCTAATCTAGCTGGGGAATAGATAAGTACATGTGGAAGATGCATACCTTAGAACAGAATGTTACAGCTAGAAGCCACAAACATAAACATTTACATAAGCAAATGTTTATAAAAATTGTATTAGCTGAAAAGATTAATAAACTGAACAATACTACTTATATAAATACAAAACACATACATGCAAAATCACTTTATATTTTAAAAGGACACAGGCATGTTTAAGGATAGATCCAAATACATAAAGTGGGTATTTATTGGGGGACAGGAAGATGACTGGGGATCAGGGTCTAGGTGGAAGAGAAAGGGAAATAAAACAGGAGAGGGGCACTGCATTGACCTGAGGGCTTGTGCATGTATATGCAAATGCCCTGCATAGGCAGCAAAGCAGCCCCTGAATTTATGAAGTGTTGTAGCCATATTGATGAGAAATAGGGTTAACTGAACTTTTTTTTACTTTTCCCAAAGTGGGAAGAGAAAACAAAACTAAATGGAAGAGATAATGTCTAATTGCATTTATAAAGCATAGGCATTCACACACTAGCATACATTAAGCATACTTGAGTGTGTGTGTATGTATGTATACATATATATGCAATTTAGCTCATATTTACCAAAAATTTTATAAGAGATAATTTAATCTATCTTGGCTAAATATTTTATTTTGCTTGTATTTAGTTTGAAATGATCATCATAATTTTTAATCTGATTTAAATATATTTTTTCCAAATTGTAGTAAATACACTTTGCAAAGTCTTTCTTCCTAGAGGGAATTAAATTACTTACCTTAGTAATGGAGAATCACCAGAAGGATGTAAATGAGTTGTTAACATGGCACTTCATTGCCACAATAATTTAGAGCCACTAGCTAGCTTGATGTGTCTGCAATAAATGTTTTATTATTTAGGAAAAATACACTATACAAGTTGCAATGTGCCATGCTCATTCATGCTGTAAATCAACAAAGATCAGCAGACTGAATAGAAAAATGAAAAGCTTATTTAGAAACTGACATAAGCTTTCAGATGAGCAGGGATGGTTGAAGTTAACTGCATTCATTTCTCTTTGCTTGTCATAGTTGCCACTTGAATTTTGCTGCTAAAGATAGAAGATAGTTTTTCTTTATGAAATTATATCCACAGAAACAGTTTGCATTTATATAGATATAGTCATAATAAAGCTGAATATAAAGAAGCCATACTAAAGTAATAGTAGCCCCAAATTTATGAAGTGTGGGATGGAATTTGCTGCCCCACCTCTCTAGACTCATTGAAATCATTCTAAGGAAAATTTGTTCCCATTTTGACAAGTTTAAGATCCCAGAAAAATTATCACTCTGTTCGCAAACCACAGTAGTGCCAGCCCCAGTGGAGAGAGGTTAACATCGGTGGGCTGACCACGGTGCCCACTCTGAGAACTCCCAGCCCGAACTGATGTAACCTGGAAAGCGCTGAAACTGACTGTTGCAGTTGGGCAGTTTGATGTAATTATGAATTCCAAAAATATAATTGGATCATGCTTGTAAACTGATCTGTTAATCTGGGCATGATTAAGTTATGATTAGGGCGTTGACTGGGCCACATCAGTACCCCTTACCCCTTGGTGGGTGGGGGAAGAAAATATAAAAGGCATCACAAAGAACAGAGTTGCAGCGGTTTTTAAGAAGCAGGTTTGATGTTAGAGAAAAGGCCCCAGAAGAAGAGAAGTGAGCCGTTCGCCTGGTAGTCTACAGCTGACCTTGTGGAGGAACCAGAAGAGCTAAGCCCAGAGAGAAATGCAGCCCCTGGAAGAGAGGTACGCAAGAAGCCTGAACCCTGGCGAACGTGGGCAGCTGTCTTGCTCCAACACGTGGCAATGAACTTTGCTGAGAAGAAACTTAACGCTTTATGGCCTGGTATCTGTGGACTTCTACCCCAAATAAATACCCTTTATAAAGACCAACCCATTTTTGGTATTTCACATTAGCACTCCTTTGGCTGACTAATACACTGACAACAGATGAGATTCTCTGTGCTGAAAGTGAAGAGAAAACTCCTGATTGGTGCCCTCCCTCCTGCCATGGAAGACAGGCACAAGGCTACTGAATGCCAGATACAGTGTGAAAACAGCCAGAGATGACTGACACCCACTTATCTTAGAGTTACCTGCATGATAACATCATTAGTCATTGGTCAAGTCCCTGATTCTCACACATATGGTATAAAGACCCTTCTTTATTTAAACATTTTTGGGGAATTAAGAACGTGCTCACTATCATTTTGAGGCTAGCTCTTCCAGGAAGTAGACTTGTCACAGATGTCAGGACATGAAGCCCAAGTTGAAATGAGGTGGGAGAGGCCATCAAGGAACCTCTATTGGTAAGAGAATGCAGAAGCAGAGCTAAGCTATTATTTCTGGGGCGAAATTGGCAGGGGGAGTATAGATCTTAATAGTACAGTTCAAAAGGTTTTGACAAATGTATACATCCATTTAACCCAAATCCTAAAAGACCTAGAAAATCTCTGTCACCCTAGAGTGTTCCCTTGTACCTCTTTCCAGACAAACTCACCCCTACTATTGGCAACCACTGCTTTGATTTCCGTCACCATAGATTACTTTTTCCTGGTTTTGAACTTATCAATAGAGACATGACGTTATGCATTCTTGTGCCTGGCTTCTTTCACTCAACTTGATATTTTTAAGATTCATTCCTGCCATTGATGTATCAATAGCTCATTTCTTTGTATTGCAAAGAATTATTACTTGCATGTATATGTGTATATACATGTATGTATATACATCACAATTTGTTTACTCTTTCTCCAGTTGATGAACTCTTGAGTCATTTTCATTTTGTGGCTGTTATGAATAAAGCTGCTGTGAAAATTCTTATTCAATTTTTCATATAGGTCATATGTTTTTATCTCTCTTGTGTAAATAGTTAAGAGTGGACAAATATATAGTTGACTTTATAAGAAACTGCCAAACTGTTTTCCAAAGTGATTTTATCCCTTGATACCCCCACCAGCAATCTATGAGCATTCTGGTTCCTTCACATACTCACTGAAGTTTGGTATTGTCAGATAATGCTATAAATTTTAACTTAAAAATAATTTGAGACAGAAATAGTTCAAACTTTAAAAAAAAAAAAAGCACAAATATTCACATTGGGCTGTAAGGAGTCCCAGCATTACTACAAGCTATAAATGTAGAGTCGTGTCCTACAAAATTAGTATTCATCAGATAGTGAAGTGAATTTCGTTGGCATTCGACCTTACCTTCCTTTGATAAGTCAGTGTATTTTCCCATTACTTCAATGGAGTATCATGAATTAATATTAACTTGCTAAAATGAATAACAACTTTCTTAGGATGCTGAAATACAAATGTGTTTGAAATTAATATAGAGTCTGGATTAAAACAACAGTAGTATATAATATTTATTGTACTCAATTTCTTATATCATGCAAGAAGCCTGGAGATGGGGAAAGCTCAGAGATAATCTCTTCCAATGTGGGATTATTGTGAAAGGATTTACCCTCAGTGTACTTTCGGGAGTCTGTATAGGGCAACATAGTCTGTGATCCTTCTAAAATATGTTTATAAATTGTGGGTTTGGTGGGAGAGGGGTGTGTGATTCAAAAAAGTTTTGAGCCAGTGACTCAGAAGGGTCTGCTCTCATCTTGGCACTTTCTGGATGGGTCTGCTAAGGGAGGCTCTGGTTGCTCCCTGCAGTTAATTCCTCTGGCTGAGTGAATCCAGCTGCTGTGAATCTCTGCTACTGCAAACAGCTCTGGGTGTGTTATGAGCAGGCATGTTATTACTTTGTGAGTTTAGTCAGAATTTTTTTAAAAAATCCCTTATAAGTAGAATAGACTTAAATCTGGCAGTGCAAAGTAGAGGGAGTTCGATGCTTATTAGGAAGAAGAAAAAGCATCACTTTCTATCTCCACTTTAATAATAAAAGACAGAGTCTTCCTGCCACAACTATTTTGTGAAAATAAAGTTGAATGCCTAAAAATACACGGAGAACACTCTCAGGTGAGGTTTATGAACCATGACTAACCTTGTCTTGGTGCATTTTAGCACCTCTTCCCCAGAAGAACCAACATTCATGCTGCCCCAGTTTAATCTGAAATTAACCTTCGTGCTACCACTTCCTGTGCGGTGCCTGCCTTTGTGTGGTGTCGTTGTCACATGGTGATTTGGTTCACTGGTTCAGGTTTGGACAAGTTACCACTAATGTGTGTATGCTTCAGTATCCTCAACTGTGAAGGAGAAATGACCCTGTTAACAGCATGCTTCCCTGAGGTGATGTGATGGACAGCCAATACAATTACTGTGGAACATTTTACCTGATGCAAAAAAGGAAGTTTTTATGGGAAAGTTATATGACCATCTTCCTGGCTTTACATAATGTTTCAGAGAGCCTGTGTATTGTTTTTTGAAAACATTTATTTTGAAAATACCCTGACAACATTAAGCAACCCAGTGTTTTACAGTATAAAATATTAAGATTACTTTTGTTAATTTTGATATTATCAATTCTCATCACCTGTAGAAAAATGTGCAAGAAGATCACAATTGTGGACAGAGTAGGTTCTTCAAAAATATAATGAACTATATGAGCCATAATACATTATTATGACCCTCTCATTAGCTCAACCATCCTAAAATCTCTACAGGTGCTTATGATAGATTTGGGAATAATATCTAAGAATCCCCTTATCCACAAAAGAATAAAAGACTATAAAATGAAAACTATGAATCTGATTTCAGCCTAAGATGCCTTAGATTGCTTGGTTAGAGTCCAGTGACCCTACTGAAATCAGCAATGTGATGCTATTATCTGCAAAATAATGAGACATTGATTAACTAGAAAACAGCTAAATCAAAAACCTCAACTAAATGGACTCTTCCAAGCCCCCCTTTTAGAGCAGAATAACTGCATTCTTTTAAAAGTGAGAGCAAGAATTTGGAGGAAAAAATTAGCAGGCAAACAGAAATAAAGCTAAGTTCTAGCAGTCCTGGAGAGAAAGCCACGTGATGATGATGATGATGACGACGATGATGATGATGATAAAAAAAATGATAAATTAGAATTCTGGCAAATCTATTTTCCATTAGGCCCTGTGATAGATGCTTCAGAGACATTATCTCTCATTCTTACAAGGACACTTTTATATTATAATGCTGATTTTAGAGATGAGAGTTGTGAGATTCTAAGAGGTTAAAATTCTCTAATTCATGGACGCTGGTGTCACCAACTCAGGATTCCAAATGAATTCTTTAGAGCTCCCCCGTTTATACTCTTTCCACAACAGCAACAGCATGTCCCATTGGAACTCTAGTTCTTAGAAAGTTGTAAATTATTAGAAAAAATATTGTATCCACTTAAATAAATCAGCTTGAAGAGAATGAATGTGTTTTCTATGGTAGTTCTTTTTTGTAGGTTGCTTCAGAAATTTTAAGAATATTTTTTATGGCATTGTGAGAGGTGCCTATATTAGGCAACATTACTCAAGCATAATTGACTATGGAACACATTTTTCAGAGGGAAGAGATGGAAGAGATTTTGCAGGACCAGCATTCTACAGAATCCAATGAGAAACATTTCACTTCATCCATCTCTACCTGTACCTGCAGACTAATCCTATGCATAAAGTATTCTTTTAAAAAGGGAGATAAAACTATATTCCCCACACTGTATTAGTAAAAAAAGAAAAGACAGATATCTAAGAAAGAATTTTGATTAAAAATTTTACGACATTTCTAGTTAACCAGAAAATATAGTTAAATAGAATTCACTTTCTTTGACTATTTTCACTAATTTGGGTTTTAATGAGCAAATATGATAACTCCAGGACACTGAGAATTATTGTTTTATATTTAAAATTTAGTGAAAGGCGGTGACATGTCCTGTTGGTTGGATAACTCACTACCCAATTCCAATCCCTTCAACCTTGCCCTTTCCCACCTTAGAGAGTGGAAAAGTATTCTCCTTTTCTTATTCACTTTCCTACCCTTCCTTGAAACTAAATATAGCTGCAGTGCACATATTTGATGGTGAAGCATAAGTGTAAGGCTTCAAAATGACTTCTGTGGTTAACTAAAGATATATAAATAATAACCTAAAGAATAATTTTTTAGACATAGAGTCAATTTTTTAAAAGAATCATACTGGGATGTAATTTACACGCAATAAATTTCATTAAATTAAATGCACAGTTTGATATGTTTTGAAAAATATACTGTCATGTAACCACCATCACAGCAAAGATGGAGAATATTTTCAGCATTCAAAAATTTCCCTCATGCCCTCTGCAGACTACCTCCTTTCCTCATCACTCACCACTGTTAAAAATTGATCTGTTTTCTTTCATTGTAGTTTTGCCTCTTCTAGAATTTCATAAAAAGGGAATCATATAGCATGTAATCTTTGGTCTAGCTTTTTATGCCTAACATAATGCTTTTGAGAGTTGTAACTGTTGGACAATTTGATGTAATTATGAATTCCAAAAATATATATATTGGATTATGCTTATAAACTGGACTGCTAATCTGGGCATGATTAAGTTATGATTAGGGTGTTAACTGGGCCACATCAGTAGGACATTGAGCCCCACCCCTTGGTGGGTGGGGAATAAAATATAAAAGGCATGGCAAAGAGCAGTTCTGAAGTTGGAGTCTTGATGCTGGAGCCCGGGGAGGTGAGCTGACAGAGGAGCTTGGTCGTGAGGAAGGAGAGAAGGCCCCGGGATAGAGACAAGCCATTCGCCTGATAGTCTACAGATGGCCTTGTGGAGAGAAGCAAAGCCTAGAGAGCGTCATAGTCTACAGCTAACCTTGTGGAGGAAATAGAAGAGCTAAGCCCTGAGAGAAATGCAGCCCCGGGAAGAGAGGAACCCAAGAAGCCTGAACCCTGGCAAACATGGGCAGCTGTCTTGATCCAGCATGTGGCAACAGACTTTGGTGAGGGAAGAAATTTATGCTTTATGGCCTGGTAACTGTGGACTTCTACCCCAAATAAATACCCTTTATAAAGACCAACCTGTTTCTGGTATTTTGCATTAGCACCCCTTTGGCTGACTAATACGAGAGTCATCCATGTTTTTGTGTGCATCTATTTGTTTGTTTTTTTCAGAATGATATTTCATTGTATGGATTTAACACAATTTATCCATCTACCAAGTTGATGGACATTTGGGTTGTTTCTAGGTTTTGGCTTTTATGAATAAAGCTATTGTGAACACTCAAGTATGCATCTTTGGGTAGGAGAATGTTTTTTATGTTTTTTGGGGGGGTAAAATGCATAGTAGGGATATTGTTATATTATATGACAAATGCATACTCAACTTTATAATAGAGTGACAAAATGTTTTCTACAGTGCATGTACAATTTTGTGATCCAACCAGCAATTAGTAGAGTTCCAGCTGCATCAAATCCTCTCCAATACTTGGAATAGAGTCTTTGTAATTTTAGTCATTCTAGTGGGTATCTATTTTATTTCGTTGTGGACATAATTTGCATTTCCCTGATAACTAAGGCAATGGAGTATTTTTTCAGATGCTTATTTGTCATCTATATTTTATGGTGAAGTGTCTGGTCAAATATTGTTTTAAACCTAGTTGTTTGTCTTCTTGTTATTGAATTATATATTCTAGATAATAAATACTTGTCCTTTATCAATTACAAGTTTTAATTGTGTTTTTTGTGGCTTCCCTTTTCATTTTCTTAAAAGTGTCTTTTGAAAAACCATAGTTTTAATCTTGAAAAGTCCAATTTATTAATATTTTATGGTCCCTGTTTTTTATATGCTCCATCTAAGAAATATTTGACTACCCCTAATTCATATTGTTTCCAGTGGTTTTTCTGTAAGTTTTATAATTTTAGTTTTTATATTTAGGTCTATGATCAATTTGGAGTTAAATTTTCATGTGGCATATATTTTTTCCACATAGATATCCAATTGTTCCAACACCGTTAGTTGCAAAGATTATACTTTCCACAATAAATTGCTTTAGCAGTATCTCAAAAACTAATTGACCATATATATGTGGATCTATTTGAGGACTTTATTCTGTTCCAATGATATATATATTTATTCCTTTACTACTATTATGCCATCTTGATTTTTGTGGTTTTGTGAAAGCCTTGAAATCAGGCACTGATTCTTCTTCTTTATTCTTCTTTCCAAAATTGACTGTTACTAGATAAATTGCACTTCCATATAACATTTTATAACCAGCTCATCAAGTCCTAAAGTTAAATCAATAGATCAATATGAGGATAAATAGCATATTAAAAATGTTTAATATTCCAACTCAGTAACATAGCATTTCTCTCCATTTGTTCATGTCTTTTTAAATTTTTCAGAGCAATGAGTTGTAGTTTTCAGTGTATAGGTCTAGTAAATATTTTGTTAAATTTATTCCTAAGTATTTCATGCTTTTTGATGCACTGAAATTTTAATCTCCAATTTTTATTACTACTATATAGAAAGACTGGTGATTTTTTAATATTTACCCAGTCTTTTATGACCTTGCTAAACTCACATTTTTGTCACAGTATTTTATTTTCATGTTCTTTAATATTTTTATAAATGATCACATCATCAACAAATCAAATTTTACCTATTTCTTTCTAATTGGTCTGTCTTTCATTTCTAGTTTTTCCCTTTTGAAGGATCTAGAACCTCTAAGAAAATGTTGAGGAGAAGACACAAGAATGGATATCCTTGCCTTATTTTAGGGACAAAGTAATCAACATTTCATCATTTAGCAATATTAGCAATAGATGCCTTTTATCAGGCTGAGAAGTCCCCTTCTATTCTGAGTTTGATGAGAATTTTTATTATCATATTATCATAATTACATATTAAATTTTTACAAATGCTTCTTCTGTGTCCATTGAGATGATCATGCTTTTTTATTATTTAGCCTGTTGATATGGTGACATATTGATTGATTTTCAAATGTTGAACCAGCCTTGCATTCCTGGGATAAGCTCTTTTGGTCATGTTGCATTGTCCCTTTTCTCTTTGCAGGATTCAAATTGCTAATATTTTTTGAGGATTTTTATCTGTGTTCATGAGGAATATTTGTCCATAGATTAACTTTCTTGTAATATTTGTCTGGTTTTGGTATGAGGGCAATACTAATCTCATAAAATGTATTGAGAAATGTTTTCCTTTCCTGTATATGTCAAAAGAATTTGTGTAGAAGTGGTATTATTTACTTATTAAATGTTTGGTAGAATTTGCCATTGCAGTCATCTGGGTCCAACATTTTTTGTGTGTGGGAAGGTTTGGAACTGCAAATTCAATTTCTTTAATAGCTATAATGCTATGTAGGTGATCTGTTCCTTCTTGTATGAACTTTTTAGTTTGTTTCTTTCAAGTAGTTGCATGATTTCTTCCCCTTAGTGTCTGCTAATTAATTGACTACAAAAATGCTAATGAGATATCACTCCTGTGAATAGGCAACACAAGATTGTGGCTTGCCAAGACAGTAGCAGACCCTTTCTCTTTTTCTTGCTGGCTCTGAAGAAGTAAGTTGCCATGTTGGAGAGACCCATGTAGCAATAGCCCTCAAGAAACTGAATCCTGCCAAAAACCACATCAGTGAGCAGCAAAGTGGACCCTTCTTCATTTGAGCCTTCAGAATAGAACCCAGTCCTAGTTAGCACAATGGCTTGCTTTCTGAAAGACCCTAAAGCAGAGGACCCAGCTAAACTGTGCCCACATTCCTCAACTACAGAAACTGTGAGAAGGTAAATGTACATTGTTTTAAGCCACTATGTTTTAAGACAGTTTATTATGCAGCAATAGATAATTAATACAGTTTTTGAATAGTCTATATGCCTTAAAATCAATGCATATTCTGTCAATATTGGTTGGAATGTTCAATAAATGTCAGTTAGGCCTAGTTGGCTGATAGTGTCCAAGTGTTCTATATATTTTTCTTTTTTTCCCTCTATCTATTTTCTCTTATCAGTTACTGAGAGAGGAATGTTCAAGTTGCCAATACAAATTGTACATTTCTTTCTTCTCTCAGTTCTATCGGGTTTGCATTACATATTTTGAAGCTCTGTTGTGAGGTAAATTCATATTATGGATTTCTTTATTTCTTAATGAAATGATTCTTTTACTATTTTGAAAAGTTCCTCTTTGTCCTTGGTCATATTCCATGATCTGAAGTGTACCTTGTCTGATATTAATGTAGCTACTTGCCTTCTTACTGTTAGTGTTGCACAATTTAGCTTTTTCTATCCATTTACTTTCAATCTATCTATATATTTAAAGTGCACACATTTGAAAAAGCAAATAATTGTGTCCTGTTTTTCTATCCAATCTTTACACTCTTTTCCTTTTAATTGAGATTTTGTATCATTTGCATTGAATGTGTTTATAGATACGGTTGAGTGTAAATTTGCCATCTTGTTATTTTTGTCTATTTATCCCATCTCCTTTTGTACTTTTATTTTCATCTTTGTTTTGGATTAATTAAGTATATTTTATTATTGCACTCTCCACTGTTGGCTTATTAGACATACCCCTTTATTTATCTTTTCAGGAATTTCTTTAAGGTTTGCAAAGTACATAATATAACAATACTTTCAAAAAATATTATACCACTTCACATGCTATATAAAATATTTTATCAATATATTTCTATTTCCCCTCTCCTGGTCTTTGTGCTTCTGTTGTCTTAACATTTTACTTCTACAAATGTTATAAACCCCACAATATGTTGCTATTACTTTTGCTTTACCAAATTCATTAGCTTTTGACGAGAATGTATAGGAGAACAGTATCTATTATGTTTATCCATGTATATACCATTTCTGATGCTCTTAATTCCTTTATGTAATCATATTTCAATCTAACATTATTTTGCTTTCATCAAAAGAGCTTCTTTTTATATAT
>JAQZBX010003447.1:0-65206 GCA_029593785.1 Cabassous unicinctus
GAGAATACTGAAAGCAGCAAGAGAAAAGAAATCCATCTCATACAAGGGAAGCTTGATAAGATTAAGCGCTGGTTTCTCATCTGAAACCATGGAGGCAAGAAGGCAGTGATATGACATAGTTAAGGTGCTAAAAGAAAAACTTCCAGCTAAGAACTCTGTATCCAGCAAAGCCAGCATTCAAAAATGAGGGAGGGTTCAAATATTCACAGATAATCAGAAAATAGGAGAGTATGTCAATTAGAAACCTGCCCTTCCAGGAATGCTAATGAGAGTTCTGCTTGTTCAAAAGAAAAAACAGTAGAAAGAGAATTGAAGGACAATATAAGAACAACCAAAAAGATAAAAAGAGAAATAAAAACTACATATAGAATACATCAACATAAAGAAAATATGGTTAATGTAAGTAATTCCTTGACAGTAATAACATTGAATGTTAATGGATGAAACTCGCCAGTCAAGAGACACAGATTGCAGAATGGATAAGGAAATATGACCCATCTATATGCTGTCAACAAGAAACACACCTTAGACACAGGGATGCTAGGAAGCTGTAAATGAGTGGGTAGAAGAAAATTTTACATATAGAAAATAACAAAAAAAAAAAAAAAAGGTTTGAGTAGCTATATTAATATCAGACAAAGTAGGCTTTAAATGCAAAACTATTGTAAGAGACAAAGAAGAATACTATGTATTCATAAAAGGGGTAATCTCTCAAGAAGAAAGAACATTCATAAATATTTATACACCTAAACAGGGTGCTCAAAACACATGAGACTGTATTAGCAGCCAATGTTGTGTCTGCTGGGTTTTATAAATCATATTTATTTGGGGTAGAAACTTAGTTACTAGGCCATAAAGTGTAAGTTGTTTCTGTCACTAAAGTCTGTTGTCACATGTTGGAGCAAGTTGGCTACTGACATCGGCAAGGGTTCAGGCTTCCTTCTTTGTCTTAAGGCTCCATGGTCCCAGTTCATCCAATAGCAGCTGTATGCTGTGATAAGTTTCATCTCCTGGGGCTAGTTCCTTTCCAGGCTCATCTGCTCTACTCACTCAAGAGGGCCAGCTATAGACTATCAGGCTAATGGCTTGTCTCTTTCCCCAGGGTCTCTACTGTGTTTAATGGTGCCTTCTCTCCTTCCTCGTATATCTGTTTCTCTGTGTTTACTTCCTGGAGCTCCAGATTTAAAATTCCAACTGTTTACTCTGCCTTGTCGTTTTCTCTCTGAGTCCCTGCCCACCAAGGAGGGGCGGACACAACCTCTTACTTATGTGGCCCAATCAAAGTCTTAATCATAATTTAATCAAATAAAATTGAAACCTCTGAAATCAATAAAACACAAAAGTATCACTAGCCCAGAAAAACAGAAAAGTTTATGAACATAATCAGTATTTCTTTTTCGAATTCAGCAATAATATCAAATCGCCACAGATGCAAACACTGGAAAAACAATGTGGAGAAATAGATGCTTCTACAATTATAGTGGGACTTTAATACACCATTATAACCATTAGACAGAACATCTAGACAGCGAATCAATAAAGAAACAATGACTCTGAATAATACATTAAAGGATGTGGACCTAAAAGACATATACAGAACAATACACCCAAATACCATGGGAGATGCAGTTTTCTCTAGTACACATGAATCATTCTCCAGGATAGACCACATACTAGGCCACAGAACAACTCTCAATGAATTCAGAAAGATTGAAATTATACAAAGTATTTTCTCTGACCACAATAAGGGGCAGAGAAGCAGATTAGGCAAAAAGATATGGAACTTTAACAACACACTTGTAGACAAACAGTGGGTTAAGGAGGAAATTGCAAAAGAAAGCAGTAACTAGCTTGAAATGAATGAAAATGACAGCACAAATGAATGACACAAACTTATGGGATGCAGCAAACACTGAACTGAGAGGGAAATTCATAGTCATAAAAGGCCTATATTTTAAAAAAAAGAAAGAGCTAAAAGCAAAGACTTGGAGGAATTAGAAAAAGAATGAAAAACTAACTCCAAAAGAAGTGGAAAGAAGGAAATAACAAAGAATAGAGTTAAATGAAATTGAATATAAGAAAGCACTAGAAAAAAAATAAACAAAACAAAAGAAAAAGCTGGTTCTTTGAGAAGATTAATAAAATTGACCAACCTGTAGCTAGCTAATAAAGAAAAAGAGAGAAAATTCAAATATATAAAATAAGAAACAAAGAAGGGGATATCAACACTGACCCCACAGAAATAGAGGATCATAAGAGGATACTTTGAAATTGTATGCCAACAAAATGGATAATTTAGAGGAAATGGACAAATTCCTAGAAAACACAAAAGCAGCCTACAATGATGAAAGAAGAAATTGATGAACTCAACAGACCTATCACAAGTAATGGGATAAAATTAGCTGCCAAAAACTTCCCAACTAAGAGAGGCCCACAATTACAGAGCTTCACAAGTGAATTCTATGAATCATTCCAGAAGAACTAACACCAATCCTGCTTAAACTCTTCCCGAAAAATAGAAGTGGAGGGAACATTGCATAACTCATTCTATGATGGCAACATCATCATAATACCAAAGCCAAAGAAGGTCGCCACAAGAAAGGAAAACTATAGACCAATCTCTCTAATGAACATACATGCTAAAATCTTCAACAAAATACTTGCTAATCATATTCACCAAAATATCAAACAAATTATACACCATGACCAAGTGTGTTTCAACCCAGATATGCAATGATGGTTCAACATAAGAAAATCACATGATCATCTATATAGATACAGAAAAAGCATTCATCAAAATACAGCACCCTTTATTGATAAAAACAGTTCAAAAGATAAGAATAGAAGGAAACTTCCTCAACATGATAAAGGGTATATATGAAAACCCCATAACTGACATAATATTCAATGTTGAAATCCTAAAAAAAATCCCTCTAAGATTGGGAACAAGACAAGTATGCCCACTTTCACCACTCTTATTTAGCATTGTGTTAGAAGTACTTGATCGAGCACTTAGGCAAGAAAATGATATAAAAGTCAACCAAATTGGAAAGGAAGGAGTAAAGATTACATTATTTGCAGATGACATGATACTATACATAGAAAGCCCTGATAAATCTGCAACAAAGCTTCTAAAGCATATACATAAGTCCAGTAAATTGGCAGTTCATAAGTTCAATGTGCAAAAATCAGTAGTATTTCTGTACACAAATAATGAGCAATCTGAAGAGGACAATAAGAAAAAAAATACCATTTACAATAATAACTAAAAGAATCAAATACCTAGGAATAAATTTAACTAAAGCTGTAAATGACCTATTTGCAGATAACTACACAACACTGTTAAAGGAAATCAAAGTAGACTTAAATAAATGGAAGAATATTCCCTGTTCATGGATAGAAAGACTAAACATTGTTAAGATGTCTATCCTAACACAAACTGATTTACAGACTTAATGCAATCCAAATAAAAATCACCACAGCATTTTTTACTGAATTGGAAAAGCTAACTATGAAATTTATTTGGAAGGGCAAGGGGCCCAGAATAGCCAAAGATATATTGAAAAAGAAAAATGAAATTGGATGAATCACACTACCTGATTTTAAAACATACTACAAGGCTACTGTAGTCAAAACTGCATGGTATTGGCACAAGCATAGTCATACTGACCAAAGGAACCAGATTGAGAGTTCTGAAATACATCCCCACATATACAGTCACCTTATATTCAACAAGGCAACCAAGCCATGCAAATGGGAGACAATGGCCTCTTCAAAAAATGGTTTTTGGGGAATTGGACATACATAACCTAAAGGATGAGAGAGGGATACCACCTCACACCTTGTACAAAAATTAACTCAAGATGGATAAAAAATGTAAATATAAGAGCTAAATCTATAAAGTTCCTAGAAGATAATGTAGGGAAGCATCTACAGGATCTTGTATTAGGAAATGGCTTAATGAACATTTTAATCTAATCAGGAGCAATGAAAAAAAAAAAGATAAATGGGACCTCCTCCAAATTAAAAAACTTTGCACCTCAAAGGGGTTTGCCAAGAAAGTGAAAAGAAGAAAAAAAAAGCCTACTCAATGGGAGAAAATATTTGGCAACCATATATCAGATAGGGGCCTAATATTTAGCACATATGATGAAATCCTACACCTCAAAAATAAAAAGACAACCAATTAAAAAAATGGGCAAGTGATTTGAATAGACACTTTCCCAAAGAAGAAATACAAATGACTAAAAAGCACATGGAAAGATATTGAACGTCACTAGCTATTAGGGAAATGCAAATCAAAATTTCAGTGAGGTATCATCTTGCATCCATTAGACTGGTGGCTATTTTAAAAAAACAGAGGACTACAAGTGTTGGGGAGTATGTGGAGGAAAGGGAACATTTATTCACTGCTTATGGGAATGTAGAATGGTGTAGCCATTCTGGAGGACACTTTGGTGGTTCATCAGGATGCTAACTATAGAACTGTCATATGAACCTGCAATCCCTCTGCTGGATATATAGCCACAAGAATTGAAAACAGTGACATGAACAGATATATGCACCCCAATATTCATAGCAACATTATTCACTCTTCTTGAAAGTTGGGAACAACTCAAATATCCATCAACAGATGAATGGATAAACAAATTGTGATACATATATACAATGGAATATTACTCAGGTGTAAGAAGGAATGCAGTATTAACACATGCGATAACAAGATGTACTTGGGGCAGGCTTCTAGGGAGTGTGTAGAATGCTTCTTGTCATAGTGTGCTGTATCAGGGGTTGGAAACTCACATAATGAGCAGAAAAATATTAGACTCCCACCCTGGGGAGTTCAGCTAGGATCTCAAATAGAGGGGTGGGACTCTCTTGAAAGCACATGCAGTGCCTAATGAGGGAGGATGGGCCAATATATCAAGCCCTCAAGTTTTTGCAAGTAACTATGAATCTGGTCCTTCAATGAGTTAATCCTGGTAGTTACTGTAGGTCCCCAGCAGAGAAGGAGGGAGGAATAGAATAGATGGAACACAGGACATTTTTGGGGTGATGGACTTGTTCTACATGATCTTGCAAGGATGGATACAGACCACCTCAAACCTCATCAAAATTTATAAAAGGGTACCGTCCAAAATGTAAACTACAATGTAAATCATTGACCATAGTTAGTAAAAATATTTGAATATTTACACATCTATTGTAACAAATGTACCATCTATACATAAAATATTAGTAATAGGAGAAAGGGGAAAAGGGAGAGTTCGTTCTGTATATGGGAATCAACTATATTCTTTATGTGATTTTTCTGTAACCTAAAGCTTCTTTGAAGACAAAATGAAAAAAAATAAGACACTGGGTGAATAAAGGGAATCAAATGACACCATACATACAGGACAACAAATCTTACAGTGATGAAAGACATAATGTTAACAAATTTTTAATTTTACATTTTTTAGTTTTTTAATATTTCATGCCAAAATTTTTTTAAAAAAAATTTATCTATTTTTAAAACCATCATTATCATATCATTTTCCTATTAATTGTACTCGATATTTTGCTGGCTTCAATTTTGAAGAAGTTTTGGACCACAGAAGAGTTACAACTGTGGCTGAGGAAAATCATTGTTATGGGTATTCAGAGATGGCGGATGCATAAGAGGAGGTTCATCTGCGGCATACCTATAAGGCATATGACTGTATTCAAGTGTTTATGGGGTATTGTCACAGTGGATTGAGATTCACACAATAACCAAAGAAATATCAAATTCATCCTTGAAAGCTCGACTACATTCTCTAATGGGACAGCAAGTATCCCCTGAGTACAGGGCAGTGACTAGTGAAGGAGAATGGACCATTGACGAACCCTTGATTGTGATGACTATACTTGAGAATTTTTACTTTTGAAATTAAAACTTAGCATAGTATTATAGGGTACCTAAGCATTACCTCCTGAGAGCCTCCTTGTTGATCAAATGTGGCTTCTCTCTAAGCCAAAACTCAGCATATGAATGCATTAACTTCCGCCAAGCACAGGACATGATTCCCGGGGCTGACCCTCTCTGGACCAAGAGATTACTACCAAGAGCCAACTAGCAGTGCACCTAGAAAAAGACCTGGACCAAAACGGGGAAAGAGTAAAGAGAAATGAGTTTATATGGCTAAGAGACTTCAAAGTGAGTCAGGAGGTCATTTCAGAGGTTACGCTTATACACATCTCAGCAAGAACTCATTGACTGCCAAAGTAAATACTATCTCAAATAGCTGGGCTCCTGAGGGCTCTGGAGACATCCAAACACTATAGGCAGGGAAGATAGCTCAGGAGTTTGGTGCCTTGCCAGTGGGCCCAACTTTGGAATTTACACTCCCCTGTGTGATAGAGTGGGACTCAGTTGTGTTTTCTCTACACGTGACTCTGCTGCTCCTCTTCTTGAACCTATAGTTATTACTAGAGTTGATAGTTGTATGTCCAAGAGACTTAAATCTTTGAGCTGTCCATGTACCAGTTGGTCCTTGAATCTCAACAGACTTGCAACACCTACTCTGCAGTTCATTGGACTCACCCAGAACAACTAACAAGGAGATGAAGACTGATAATTACCACCTCAAGGAACAGAGAGAGTCTGCAACTGCAAGCAAGCAAGACCCATCCATCTGACCCACTGGATATAAGTCCCATCTTAATTAGAGATGGAGTGGGCATCGCCATCACAGAATCCTCAGGATTGGGGAATGGATGATGGATTAGAAAAGACTTATGGTTTTCCACTGGAGACTTGTTGTGATGCTAACAATGGAAGAACTTCTATAATGGGTGTGAGGCAGTGGTTAACTGGAGGTTCAGATGGGAGGGAGAGGGGAAAAATACGTGTAATTTGGGGACATTTTTAGGACTTTGGAATTATCCTGAATGACATTGCAATGACAGATACAGGCCATTGTATACCATGTAATAACTTGCAAAAATGTGTGGGAGAGAGTGTAAACTACAATGTAAACTATAATCATGGCTTAGTGACTATGCTTCAAGATGTGTTCATCAATTGTGTCAAATGTACCAGACTAATGAATGATTTTGTTGATGTGGGAAAATGTTGGAGGGTCAGGGAGAGGGTCATATGGGAATCCCCTATATTTTTTGTGTAACATTTATGTAATCTAAGTTTCTTTAAAGAAATTAAAAGTATATTAAAAACTTTAACTAAGGTATATACATTGTTTTTTAGACATAATGCTACTGCACATTTAATAGATCACAGTGTAGTGTAGACATAAGTTTTATAAGCACTGAGACACCAAACAAATTCAGATTCACTTTATTGTGATCACTTCACATCAATGGTCTGGAACCAAAACCAAATAATTTTTATTATGCATGTAACATGAACATCAGGCTTGAAGGTGGAGTTTTTTGTTTATTTTTACATTTTGTTAAATAATGAATTATATTTAGTATATTTAGAAATAAACAAAACAAACAGAGAACAATAAAAGTACAGATTCTATTGCAAGTTTTGCCTGTGCCAGTAGCTGTGATTTTAGACAAATCCAACAAAACATTTGTGGTCACAATTTCATTAATAATATTAATTTTGAAAGACATGAATCTGGAAAGAATAAATCTTTTATCATTCTCCAATTAATCTTTCCAAACTGATGAATATACTAATCAAAAGTATGGGGAAATTGTGACCAAGTGTCAGGACCACTGTCTCAGTATGTTTCTCACTGTGTGCCCTTCTACCCAACGTCAATTACCATTTCATGGTTAAACTCTCATAAGATTCACCATTATTAAACATATCCAAAATAAATAAACTCTGTTAATCAAACGATGACATAAGGATTTTTTATACTTAATTTTAAAATAGATCCAATCTTAGAGATATTATAACACATGAAAATATATATTATAATTGATGAAATATAATATGGATTCAGTTCTGTGAGGAAAAAAGATGAACTATTGAGGCCACATTTTGCTACACATTTTAAAGTGAATTTTCATAGCTCACTCAAGGTATGAATGCTTTTAAATTCATGATTATTTGAGACTTACACAAAGATGGAAGGCCAGTATAGGAAGGAAGAAAAATCAGAAGACAATAATATAAGATTGGAGATGCAGGCCTGGATGCAGAAAATAATATATGAACTCGAACATTGGCCATGTTCTCACTCCTAGTATGAAGAACATTGTACTTCTCTCAAATGCTTCAGCTGAAGATAATAAAGCTCCAAGTTCTATTTCAATAACTCTTAGTAACATGCATGCTTGGGTAGACACAGAAATGTGGGAGGAGAATAAAAAGGTGAAAGAGAAATAAATTGTGACCTCCAGGAACCAACATTCTATAGGAGAGAAAGTCACATACTATAAAAACAGATAAGTACAACACACTGTGGTCTGAGAAATAAGTGAAGAATGGATGATGAGCAGAAATTTTGACTGTCAAAGAATATGAGCTTAGTCCATAGGAGTCAGTGCAAATATTCAACAGGTTTTCTTTGTTTAATTTGTACCTTACAACCAGTAGCATTTATTATTTCCGTGAATTTGTTTCCAGTCATTTCTTTAAGATACACATTTTTTTCAAAATTGCAGTCATGGCACAGATCCCTTTCATTCCTTCTTTTTTCACTTAATTTTAGACAATTTTTTCATGTTGTTAATCATTATAATTATATTTCTGTTTATATCTCAGCATTTTTGATGGATAAATTCACTTCAGTTGATGAGACACTCACAAACGTGCAGATATGTAGAATTGGGAATTGAATTATGTTCCCACAAGAGATATGTTCAAGTCTTAATCTGCATCCAGTGGTTGTATATCCATTGTTATGTATCTTTGAATATTTTGAAGTAAGTCAGTGTATGAACTTATCTGTGAAAAAATTTTCAAACATCTTATTTAGGTACAGGCAAACTTTCTAAAGGTGGGCCTTAATCCCTATGACTGAAAGCCTTATAAATAGAAAAATTCAGCCCTGAGATGTCATAAGAAACCAAGAGGAGCCAGAGAGAGCTCTTCATGTGGTGGAGGATGGCCTTATCTAGGACCCTATAGACTACAGGAAAAAGCATGGCTTGTTGACATCATGTTGCACATCTAGCCTTCAAAACTATGTAATGTAGTTTGCTTGCTGCTAAAACAAAATTGGTTCATGGTTTTGAGGTTAACAGAAGTCCAACATCGATGCATCATGAAGGTAATGCTTTCTTCTCAAAGACTCAGCCTTTCTGTAGCTTTTCTGTCACGTGACAAACGTCACAGAGGTGTCTTCATCTTTCTCTTTAGGGTTCTGTTGAACACCAGATTCTGGCTGCTCCCCTTAGTGTTCTCTTTCTGCAAGAGAATTTCATTATGCTTATGTAGGACTCCAGAAATCCAGATTAAAGCCCAACCAGAAATCAGTTGAGCCAACCTTAACTGAAGTATCATATTGTAGATATTTATTCTACAGTAGGTCCACATTCATCAGAATATGGACCAAAACTAAGGACTTGCCCAAACTGGGGCACACAGTTCAATCCACCACATTGTGAGACAATAAATGCTTGCCGATTAGTACAAATAGTGTGTAGTATTTATCAAAAAAGCCCCCAAAAAACATAAAAGGATATATATATATAGAGAGAGAGATTGATATTTATGAACCATATTTTTACAGAAAAGAAGAGAACAATTAGGCTAGTAAGAAGCACTTGGATGCCATTATCAGGAACTTGAATATGCACCTATGTGACTGAGTTACATGCATTTGCACACCAGGGTATGATTTTCTCATGATAGCTTGAACTTAGTTATGTTCATTTAGTTTATACTTATTTAATTTACTTTAATTATTTTTGGAATAAACAATGTATTCACATGGTTCACTTTCTCTCCCTTTCTCTCAGTCATATACAAAATTCCTAGTATATCCTTCCAGAGGTGTTTATGCTTGTTCAAACAAGAAAATAAATGTAAGTTAATTTCTTTTTGAAATAGATATTTTAGTAGCCAGTGATTGGCATATATAAGAGTAAGAGAACAAGTCTGTGAGTAGGAAGACCAATTTGGAGGTTAGTGATAGGTATACGTATGAAATAATTAAAATATGTTCCAAGGATTTATCAGTGGTAAGAGATAAACAGAAACAAAAATTTGATGGAAATATGGGTTGTTAAGTGAATGGAGAATTCTGGATGACTTAGTGAAAACTATACAGTAATCTAAAGCAAAAATGCAGTACTGCTGTGAATAGTAGATATTACGTATGCTTACAGGGATCTGGGATTTTGACAAAAACATTAGAAACCTTCATAATATTGGTTGTAGCCTAAGGTATAGCTTCTTCTGGGGACACTGAGAAAATAACTCCCAACATCTGTTATCCTGTCTTCAACGTATATGAAGAGTTACCTTTCACCTAACACCCTTGGCAGAAGATAACCACATAGCAGAGGGACTTGAAGACAGAATCTTCCCACCTCGGCAGAGACAAGGAGCCAGAAGAAACTTAAAATTTTTTCAGTAAATTAAAAAGTTAGCTTCTGTTATGATTCCTTATTAAACAATAAAGTTTTGAGTTTATGGAAAGATTACAGAGCACAGGGAGAAGACTTTTAAACTTTTAGCTAAGTTTCTTCCAAATTGTTTCTAAATAGGCTATCGTTTTCCTTCAAGGTTTCCAAAGAACTGAAAATACAGTGGTAAACAGAAATTAATATCAATTGCTTGTGTTGAGGTGTCTGGGGAATAAAGCAATAGAATTTCTCCAGGGTTCTGGTGCCACAGTAAGTGGAAGTAGATATAGGAATCTTAGGATGTTGCACAAATATGTTCTCCAGAGCCAGGAATTGGGCTGCCTTTTGCTTGCAGATTATGAGAAAATAGATATATACTTTTAAATGTAAGGTATATAGAGAATGTTTTAGTTCAAGCAGTTCTTCCTGGGAAAAATCATTTTGGGGAAATTTCCAGCCACTGCAGAAATTAAATATCTGGATAATTGGGGTAGTGGAAGCAGACTCTGCTGAGCTTTGTATAGGCGATCTGGAATTTTTAGCTCTTCAATCAGTGTCCTGAACAAATATTTCCTGGTAGTTGGAGAAATAGAATGGCACAGACCTGACAGTTTTCTGTCTCCCTGCTCCTGTGAATTTTTGGAAGAGTTTTAAAAGCTTGAAGATATAGGTATTTAAATAAAATTCACTTAAAAGGAATGAAATGAGCCTTTGGAAAAACAAAAGAAACAGAACCAGCTCTAAATTAGATGTTAGAGCATGGAAACAAATGTTGGCTCATTAGGGCAAAAAGAAAAAAAAAAGTAAACAAGTTATAAGGAAGATTTAAGTATAACATTTCCTGGATTGAAAGATAATATTGTTTAAAAACTTGTATAATGGCATCATTTGGGGGAAAAAAGCTACTATGATATTAAATATGCACATTAGTTGTAAGTTGAATTCGCATAGCAGAAACCTTAAATCAACCAGAATCAAGAAAATAACGGAGTCTTTCTTAACTAGGAGTTGTTATGAGCACCATCCCTAACTCAAGGGGTTAATTCACAATATCTGGAGGCATTTTTGACTGTCAGGATGAGTGACTTGCAGCTACTGGGGCTTAGTGGACACAGTCCAAGGACTTTGATAAAACATGGCACAATGCGAGGGCAACTCCCCACAACAAAGAGTTTTCCAGCACAAAACTATCAATAGTGCTGAGGTTGAGAAACCCAGAAAAGTGCATTAAGAAGGAATTTCATAATAGCGAAGCTTGTCTGGAAAAGTCTGTCTTCTGATTGCCTTCAAATCCTTGGATAAAAGAGCAGATAGGGCTATTAAGAGACCTCATCTTCGCAGGAGACCTCAGGCTTTCAGTATTGGAACATCTGGAGCCTGTCTCTTGGGTTGCAGAACCAGAGATGACCTATCAAAAGTGATAGTATAGTAGGAGATCTTCATTCTAGGGTTCTGACTAAGGTGATTACTGATATGTGGAATTTACAGAACTAAAATGAGAAAAGTCCCCGTTTTTTTAATTGGTAACACTGAGATTCTCAGTGGTTCTGGGCACTGGGTAGGCAGATTTAGAAAAACAAACAAACAAAAAACAAAACAAAACAAAACAAGATGCCCAATTTAATTTGAAATGCAGATAAATAATGAAAACATTTTTAATATGAGTATGTGCCAACTAATTTGTGGGATATGCTCATACCCAAATAAAATCATTATCTGTCTCTATTTTACCTGACAAATTTAGCTAGACACCAAATTGAGAAATCTCACCATGATTTCTGTTTAAGAACTCCTTTATCATGAATGTATTTCAGGTGTAGTGACACCTTAAGATTCTCATCCATCTTCTTAACAAGTAATACAGGTTCACAGGCGTATTCTAGATCCCTTGAAGGGAGAGAAGATTGAGAGGCCTAGAAAAGCTATGTAATTTTTTCAAAGTTTAGTTCTTTTTTCCATACTTAATCCTGAATTAGGACATTTTTCTTAATTCCATTCTTCTGTGCTTCATTTTGGCAAAGCTCTTTCGAGACTCTCTTTGGCACTAAACACTTTCGTTGGACTAATTTCCATAAATTTATTTTCTAAAGCTTGTCTTATAACTGTCGAAAAGAATTAGCAAAAGGAAGCATTTGAAAATGTGATATGTGCAAACTAACATCTCGCTCTATATTGAATTTTTCGTAGAAAGAAGGGTATGTCTCTTAGAATAGGAGAAGCTGAGTTGTAGTTGTAGTTTGATTTTCTAATATCCTTATCCCACTGAGAATGTCATGGCTTCCTTGGGTTTCCGTTTACTCACTTGTAGAAGAAGGCAATTTGATCGATATTTCTTTTGAAAACATGAATCTGTATTGACAATAAAGTCCGATTTAATTAAAAAGAAGAACAATAAGAAAGTGTTAAAATATGTTTAAATCCTGGATTTAAATGATATAAAAGGGCTATTCTTTCATAATATGTATACATAACATTATTATGTAGAAAATAGTTTTAATTACAGAAGATACTTTAGATGTTTCCACTTTCCACTAGTTTTTGTAGGAAAGACACAAATAGCTCTTTCATTTTCTTTGCAGAACTCATGAAGTTCACTGAGATTCGAATGTCTTTTATGTGGATATGATTATATTTACTATCCAAAATTCTTGATTTAATAATTACTACACTTTCAAGTCTTTAAAGTTACATTTTTGAACATGAATAACTTTTGTGATTATTGAAAAGTAATATTAACCAGTAATTCCATTTCTGAAATTTTAAATATTCCTCTCTTGGATACTTAATTCTTATCAGGATTATGACAAAGGTCTATTTTTCTCACCTTACAGTCTACACAGGGGATACATAGCCATGCTTTTTGTATCCATTATGCTCCTTCATCTTTTATTTTCAGATTGATTTTCAGATTCTATCAAAAGGAAATATGATTCTAGCAGAGAGAAACTTAACCCCTGGGGTTACATTTGATTTCTTGGGCTTCTCAGATTACCCAGACCTACAGGATTTTCTCTTCTTGATATATCTGGCTATATACATCATTACTGTTGTAGGAAATCTTGGAATGATTGGAATCAACAAAATTAAAAACCCAAGCTGCATGTGCCCATGTTATTTTCCTCAGCCACTTCTCATTTTGGATTTATGTTATTCTTCCATCACTGCTCCCAAGAAGCTGGTGAACCTACATGTAGAAGACAGAGACACTTCATTTTTAGCATGTGGAGTACAATTCTTTTCCTTTTGTGCATTTGTGGTGACTGAATCCTTTTTATTAGTTGTGATGTCCTACGATTGCCTTGCATCTATTTGCAACATTCTGTTCTACACAGGTGCCATGTCTCAGAATATCTGTGCCATGCTCGTGGTTGACTCATATGCTTGTGGAGTAAAATGTTCTTTGAGTATCACATGCTCTCTTTAATATTATCTTTTTGTGGTTTTAAGACAATCAAACTCTTCCTCTGTGAGTTCTCCTCACTACTCACTCTTTCCTACTCGGATATCGATCTCAACCAGTTGCTGTTTTTCAGCTTTGCCACCGTTAATGATGTGAGCACATCATTCATCATTTTACCTCTTATGTGTTCATCATTGTCACCATCCTGAAGATGTGTTCATCCAGTGGACTCCACAAAGCCTTCCCCACCTATGTGTCACACATGCATGCCATCAGATACTTCTGCACCACCATCCACCTCTACAGTACACCCAATTCAAAATCTCCAGCTCAAAGTGGCCTCTGTGCTTTGCATAGTGGTGATCCCATTGTTTTTGTCCTTTAATCTACAGTCTGAGAAATGACTGTCAATAACACGGTCAGGAGAACAGTGAAGAGAACTTATTTTTTATATTCAGTGCATGCTTTGGCAATTTTTTTCTTCAGTTCTTGAATAATATCTATCTCTGATTTGTGAGTGAACATTGTAACAAGAATGCATTCTTTCCTAAAACCTCTTTAAAAATAAAATTTATTATATAAACAAGTATCCCTTCTTAAAGACCATTTTAGATTTTCACAAAGAGAAAACTCTTTACAAGGGAATGAACATAAGTTTTAAATGAACAGGTTTACTCAGGTCTGTGCTTGTGTAAACCAGACAAAATTGTTTGTTTTTGGCATCATTCATCATGTGCAAAATTAAGATATGGCTTACTTTATCACATGGCTTATGGAGCAAAAGAAAATATAGGCACCATATATGGTATAATGTATATGTACAATAAATACAAATCTCTCATTCTTTGTTCTTGGTACTTAGAAGACTGTAGGTGCTAATAAACAACCAACTTACTATTGAAAAATTGGTAAAATTCATATGAATTTTACCAATTTTTCAATAGTAAGTTGGTTGTTCTTACCTTCAAGTCCCTTAAAACCCCATTGTATTATTGTGGCAAATGTAAAAGTAAGTATTTTATTTTATAAAGTATAATATTGTGAATATTATAATAAGGTTTGTAGAGAGAAAGTATTAGATCCATATGTGTATATAGGAGAAATTGTTCATAATTGAAATACTCTTTTTACTTAGGCTTCAGGAATGGGAAAGATTTTTAAGAGAAATAAGAGCAAGAAACGAGTCTCATGTAGGAACAAAGAGCTTTAATAACACTCAGGAGGTGAGAATGTTTAATTAAGTCAATGACTGACTGTAGTTTTGAGCTACTATTTTATGCCATATACATGAAGTGTATCCTGTTAATTGCTTGAATGAATACAAATTTGAATTAGATGTAATTCCTATTCTTAAATTTTTATGGTAAAGAGTTACAGTGTGGAGGATGATAGACTATTTAAAATTTTAGAAATATTAGATTGGTCCTCAGAATATTGAGAACATAAACAGAGATGATAGGTCACAACCTGTGTTTTATGCTTCCTTTCCATGACCTAACAATCAGTTCAAATATTTATTAATCCACTATAGTAGCTTGAGTAAGGGCATAACATCAGTCTCCATCACCAGTACTCGCTTGGTAGTCTTCATAGACAGTTGAATCATTGTTGTAGTAAGTATCAATAGCTAATTGCCCTCTTTGAATTTTAATGTTTTAAATTAACTCTAATGTTTAAATATAGTAAATATTTATTTTTAGGTCTTCATAGACCTAAGATTTTAATTACTTAATATCAAATATATCTTTTCATATAATTTTTCTAAGGTATTTCATTGAAGAAATATAAAATTATTGCTCATTTTTCTATTTATGACTTCAAAATTAGTCATTTATCCAACATCTTTTTTAATAAATCTGAAATTTCCTTCAGGCACAAAGATATTTAACTTATTTGGACCAATGGTGAAAAAGTAGCAGCCAACTTATATTAATCTTGATTGGAATCAATAATGAATAATCTATTTTGAAATATAAGTAAATACTTATAGTTTTCCCCTGAATTGGTAAAGTATGAATACATTTTTGTGATGGAAGAGATACAGTCCTCTTAATTAGTATTCTGTGGATATTGAGGTCTTTTGGTTTAAATGCTCTGACCAATGTTTTAAAATTAGTGGATGCCATAATAAAGACAATAATTTTGGTCTTCAACCACACAGGCAAAAACCCTTTTTCATTATTCTTTCATTCTCTAATTTTATTTTTCAAACTACCTTTGGTAATTCCTAAAGCTGCTATGATTTATATGAATATTTTTCATCATTAGTTTACACTGAAAAAGAAAAATCAATAGACTCCCGGATATACCATACCTATCTGATATCCATTGCGATTTATGGGAAAAATATAGATCACCATTTGTGTACATAAATTTATATTTAAATTTTACTTGCTTTCCAGAACTATATCCCATTTTAATTAGACTTATGTATTGCTTTGCAACAACAAAAATATGTAAACTTGACTTTTCGTATCCTGTGGTAAGGAAGCTCTCTGTGATTTTGATCTACAATGAATTATCATTTAAACTATCATTACTATACTATGCTTCAAAAACATAAATATATTATAAATTTTCATAAAATTTTCAGAGAAACTGAAAAATGTCATTGGAAATGAATCCCTTAATGATATTGATGAGGCTGATTTTTTCTTCATTTGAAGTAGTCAAGTTATCCATGGACAAAATTTTATTGCTAGAATAATATAAGTTTCAGCATCCTACAATTTGATCATATTGAAACAAAGATGAGAATAGAATTGTGATGCCTATTTTTTTAATATCAGTGTCACTCAGCTTTTTTGACATCTTCCATTTAATATGTCAAAATTTCCTTGGTCCTTCACCGTCAATGAATATTTTAAAAATTATTTGAATATGACTTTATACACTTTTTCATTTTTTGTTGCATGCCATTGCATTAATCTTCTTTTCAGGAAATGGAATTTTTATGGAGTCATTTAGAGGCATTGACTAACTTGGTTGCTGAGACTTTTATAAAAAGAGCTTCAGGTTGATTTATGAAATGACAATTTAAAAACTTGTAAAATTTTCACTTATTTGATTCTTATACTAAAGATATAATCCAATATCTGCCTTCAATTTATGAGGCAGAAATATATAAAAAAGATTTTCTCTAACTCTTATGACACGTGAACCTCGAAATTCTACCATATCACAAATTTTCTGGACCCATCGGATAGCTCAGGATACAAACACCAAATAACCAGTTAGAGCATTCCACTTCTAGGAAGTGAGAAGAATCTAGAGAGAGATCCTTCCTGAGGTGCATGTGCAAACAGAAGACCTAAAAACTTAGGGTGAATTAGATATTGTGATTCTTTGACAAATCAGAGAGTATCTTGGGAAAAGTACTCCAAGTTTATTGACATAATTTGACCTAATAGTAATATATGAGACCAATGAAAGGCAAAAAGCCTAGCCATGAATTTAAGGTTCCTTGATTGAAAAATAAAAATTAAAGAAGGGTGCATGCAGAACAAATATTCCAATTTATCCCTTTGTTGTGGTCCACAGATTTTTTTCTCATTGGGTTATCACAACAAATATATTGGTTACAACTTTACTGTTTTGTAAATTGTGAAAGAAAAAGTGAGGAGAACAAGAATATGCAATCAACATTGGATGCATTCTCTTTGCAGATCAATTTTAGGAGCACATTATAAGATCATTGAGAATTTGAAAACTGCTTTACTTAAAACTACTTTTTGTTCATGTACACCTTGTAAAGACTTTTAGTATGCCCAATTATTAAACAACTTAATCTTGTATAATATTTAAGGACTTGGGGTGGGTTTTTAAGAAGATTAAGTGAGTGGATACTTGTATAATATTTACATCAGATTCTGGTTCATACATGCTCAATTTTGTAAGCTAATAATACAATTTTTTGACCAGGAGGCTCATTACCTTTCTGGTATTTGAAAGAATTCTGCTGTGGCCTTAGACCCTTTGGCCTGCAGGAAGAGTGGATATTTTGTAATACTATGACAAGGGAAAAAGTCATAAGAAATATTCATGTAATTTCAGAATGGCAGAAGAGCTGTAGCTCACATATACAATACTGGGATGTAGAATTCCATAAGGCACCAAGAAATTTGGAAGGAGGCATGGGTAGCATTAAATAATTATTTCACAAATTAGTCTTAAAGAACAAATCCTGATGATATGACATAGAGATTATTTACCTCTGGTACCCTCTAGAGAGTTTTATTTTTAACCTTTTCTAATCCATAGGCAATAATAACTGTTTGGGGAATTTAAGATCACTAGTTCCAAGGAGTTTAATTATGGTATAAAGTCTTAACACTAATTTCACACATTCTGACATTACTAGGGTCAGGGAGGAAAAGTCTGTCCATCAGATTTATCAGCTAGAAATAGAATCTGGTTATTTGAAAATGGAAATGGATTTATTACCTAAGCAAATATTATTTTAAAAAGTATGTCTAATTCAGCCTCTAAGTAGAGAAGATTTAACAGAATCCATATTATGATGCACTTATGATGTGAAATACTTCCTGTGGCATTCAGAAATGGTCAATGGGAATTTGGAGCAATTTCATATGAACTCCAAGCATAAAATCACATCTATGAGTGTGTGAAAGAATACAGACTAAACAAAATGCTATTTCATTTCCTTATTTCTTTATCTTCTAACATTTGCTTTCCCCCATCTTTCACACCAATTTCATTAATGGAATCCAGGAAAAATGACCATGGAGATGCTCCCTAAATGTCACCTTAATTCTGAAGGTTGAATTAATATGTTAACAAGCTGGTCATTGGGAGTCATGGACATGTAAATTATGTCTGCTGGAGAAAGGAAATATATTCTTTTAAATTTTTTGTTGGGTTTCCGAAAACGTAGTTTCCCACTATTGGCCTAGAAAATTTGGAAGAAAAGCTTTCAAGTTTATTTTTTCTTTTAGCTCTGGATCAAATTACTCACATATTTTTGATTAAGTAGAGGAGAAAACTTAACTTCAGGACAAATCTTTATAACATTTCTTTAAATTTAGTCCAAGTTATGGAAAAAATTCAGGTTCTGTGATTTCTGGTCCAGCTTCTCTTCACTTAATTTTTATTGCACACATATTTGAAGTCAGGTATGTACTCCTTCTGACATCTAGGACCTCATGTTCCCCAAAAAAATTGCAGAGGACCTCACTTGGGTAAATTTATATTACAGATAGAATGAACTAAAAAAATGTATGTTATATAGTATCATAATAAGTAGAGCCATTATTGGAAAGAGTTTATTAATTCTTTTAGGAAACAGGTGTTAATTTCCATAGGTCAGTCAGCATTTCATTGAATCTATTTCAAAGTTTATTAATCACCTAACATATTAGAACACTTCAATTCTATTTTTAGGATAAGTGTGGAGAATAATGTAAAGTTTCTTTTGTTGTTGTAATGATTTTTAATCAGCAGGCTTCAATGAGGTATTTAACATCTGGAATAATTTGAAACTTGTATTTTTCTTATAACGCATATAAACAGTGTTTGATATCAAGATTCCCTTTTGCTGAATGTAATATAAAATAATTTTCCTCTATTAGTCTTTTCCCAGGGGATAGACAAAAAAAATGTGTGCTTTCATGAATATGAAATGGACATGGGAAGCTGCAGCACAGTGTCAGAGTTCATTCTTATAGGATGGTCAGACCTCCCTGAGCTGAGTGTCTTCCTCTTCCTGGTCTTCCTTCTCATCTATGGAGTCACAGTGATGGGCAACCTGGGCATGATCACAGTGATCCAGGCCAGCTCTCAGCTGCACACCCCATGTACTTTTTCCTGAGACACTTGTCCTTTGTGGATTATCTGCTATTCTACCATTATTGTGCCTAAAATGCTGGACAATATCTTATGCAAGGACAACACCATTACCTTTCTCGGTTGCATAGTACAACTCTACTTATTTTGTACTTATGCAATCTCAGAGGTCATCCTCCTGGCCATGATTGCCTATGACCACTTTGTGGCCATCTGTAACTCACTGTTGTACATGGTGATCATGTCCCAGAAGCTCTATATGCAAATAGTATCTGTCTGCTTATCTCTGTGGAGCAGTGTGTTCTCTAGTACTCATATGTTAAGCTTTTGATATCCCATCTTATAGATGAAATGTGAGTAACCACTTCTTCTGTGACTTACCCCCTATTTTATCTCTTGCCTGCTCTGATGTGTCTTTGAATGAACTGCTGATATTTATTGTGGCCACTTGCTATGAGATCATCCCTATCATGGTCATCCTTACCTCCTGTGTGTTTATTCTCATCACCATCCTGAAGATGTGCTCTGCAGAGGGGAGGCACAAAGCCTTTTCCACCTGTGCCTCACATCTCACAGTCATCATTGTCTTCCATGGAAAAATTCTTTTCATTTATTGCAGGCCCAATTCTGATTACTATCTGGAAACTGATAAAGTGGCCACAGTGTTCTATATTGTGGTGATTCCCATGCTGACCCCCCTGATCTACAGGCTGAGCAACAAAGATGTCAAAGAAGTTTTTAGGAAAGTGGTGAGGTTGAAATTACTTTTTGCAAGGCCAATTTCTTAGCTGATCTCAGGTTTTCAAAAGGAAGCTTCAAGGAGGAGCTTGTGTTTTAGTAGATGTAGATGAAATGGCAAAGAGGGAAAGACATTAAAATCTACAGGGCTGTTTATGCTTCTTTCATGTCTTCTTGTTTTTGAGCTTTATTTTAAAATCCCCTTTATTTGATAGAACATAGTAAAAATGTGCCTGTCACCTTTGTTTCTCTTCTCTGATCCCTAAGTGTTTTGAGGGGATTTGTGGACACTAATGTTAAGCTTCAATTTTTGGTTTGCGGTAACACAATACATCTCTTCCAAATTCACATAAAGAGTCATTTCTTTCCATGACCCTTCATGCATCTTGGTGGTTGTATTGAATTGACGTCATTTTTCTTTAGGGAATCAATACATATTTGTGTCATATTACATAACTATTCTTGAAAATTTGGAAGGAATATCCAAATTAAGTGAACTTGCAGATATTATTTTAATTATTTTTGCTTAATTCCTTTTTTTCTATTTTTTTATTGTAAGATTTAAATGTTTGAAAATTAAAAAAAAGTCTTCTCATCTTTAAAATGAATATAATAATAATACTCTACCCATCCCTTTAAATTGTAATAAAAATTATATAAATAATGTGTTTGAATTCTTACTGATGGAGAAGTGGATGTGGCTCAAGTGATTGAGCTCCCACCTACCACATAGGAGGTCCTGGGTTCAGTTACCAGTGCCTCCTAAAGAAGATGAGCTGGCATGACATGCTGGTGTGGTGAGCTGATGCAACAAGGTGCTAAAACAAGAGACACAAAGAGAAAAACATAATGAGAGACACAACAAAGCAGGGAGTGGAGGTGTCTCAAGAGATCAGGTGCCTTCCTCTTACATGGGAGGTCCCAGTATCTCCTAAAAAAAAGGAAGACAAGCACACAATGAACAGACACAGCAAATGCAAGCAATGAAAGAGTGGGGAGAAATAAATAAATAAAATAAATCTTAAAAATAAATCTTAGTTATGGGTATAGTAGAGTATAATTGAGTAATGCACTAGCTGCTGTTATTAGTATTATTTTTACTTTAACTTGTTGCTCTATATTTCACCTTAATTCTTGCTTAAACAAGTTCATCAGATAATTCATTTCCTACCTTTTACAAATTCCCAAGACTTTGTTAATGTTTTGGTGTTCTGTGATTTTATTTTAACCATGCTCTCTACATTTCTAATTCTTACTCATTACGTTAGATTCCTGTGGCTCCTGAACAAATTACCATAAACTTGGTGGTTTAAAAAAAACAGATATTTATTTCTCAAACTGCTGGTGTCCAGAAATCTGAAGTCAGTATACTGGGCCAAAATCAAGGTGTCTGCAAGATTTCACTCTATCTTGGGTCTCTAAGGGACTCCATGCATTTCCTCTTCATTCTTCTGGTGCTGCTGGCATTCATTGGCTTGTAGCTTTATCACTGCAATATTCAAAGAATCTTCAAATATTTCTCTGCTCCATCTTTACAAAGCTGACTTCTCTGTGTGTGTATGTATGTGTGAATGAAATTACCTTATTTCTTTCACTTAGAACACTTGTGATGGTATTTTGGCCACATAATCCTAAATAATATCCCTGACTGAAAAGACTTAATGTAAGCATACTTGCAAAGAACTTCTAAATAAGGAAGCATTTATGGGTTCCAGTGATTAATAAACATTTTATTTATGAGGAGGAACATTTTCAAGTTTAATATATCCATCCAATCTTTTAAAAATCAAATCATAATTTGTATTTCCTACCTTCCTATGCTCTTAATACTGCATTCATTTTCTCATCCCCACATATCATTTGGTGTTTGTTACTGTCTGCATTTTAAATAAAGTCACTTAATTATATGCAACATTGATCCTTGTTGCTATAATGAATTGGGAAGAGCACTTGTCTTGAAATTAAGCAACTGAGTCGAGGATTTGACTCTGATTAGTGACTTTGAGCAAGATACTTAAATGTTTTAACCTCAGTTTTCTTAAATATAAACTGGAGATTAATAGCCACCCTGGGTGAATTAATCTGGAGATGTAGTATTATTAACTTTTCTAATAAAGAAATCTTTGAGGTCATGGGTCATGTATTAACCATTTAGAAATATTTCAGTATCCCTGGCACAAATAGCTACTCATTATCTCAACAAAATAAATGAATATATAGTGGCTCAAAGAAGGGAGTTGTGATGTTCTTAAAATGAAAATATGGCACTGTGTTTATCCTCAAATATTTTAAATGAGGTGATAATTCAAGATCATCTGAGAAATTTCATTTAAGATGAAGGTAAGGAAAATCTTTTACCTTTGCTTCTCCAACTATAGCAGTTTCTCTGCCTTGCCACTACTGACATTTTGGACAAGGCAATTATTGCTGTGGGGTTCTTACCTGTGCATGTAGGATGTTTAGCAGCATTCACGGCCTCTATCCACTCAATGCCAGCACCGCCCCTACCTACCCCCACAATGATGGCAAGCAAAAATATTCCTAGACCTTGACAAAAGTCCCCTGGAGAACAAAATCACCCATGTTGGGAACCACTGAGCTGGAGAGTATTGATATACAAGGCTGTATTCTCCTCAGGGAACTTTTCAATTTTGAACTTCCCTGTATGTGAGAAGTCTTTTCAGCTCCCCAAGTACCAGCATTTTATCGTGTTATTAATTTAATAACATGATGATTTCCTGGGCCCAGAATTCCAGGTTATTTTTTTTAATCTTCTTTTAGCACTTTAAATTTTCATTCGACTCTTACCTTGTTTGCATGGATTCTTAGGTAAAGTCCAAAGTAATTTTTGTTGTTGTTAGTGTAGGGTAGGATGTTTTTCCTTCTGCTTCTCAAATTTTTTTTTTGTCTTCGATTTTTTGGTTTTTATCCTTCTTGGTGTTTTCATTTATTTATTTTTTTTCTTTCCTTCCTGGATCTCTTGTTTGCTGTCTGTAATTAATTTTGGAAAATTTTCAGCCATTATTACTTAAAATATTTTTCTGTTCCTCTCTCTCTTTCTTTTCCTTCTGGTATATGTATGTTACACCTATTGCTATTATCCCATAGTCATTGAATATTGTATTATGTCTTTTTCATTATTTATTCTCTTTGCATTTCCGTTTTGTAAGCTTCTATTGACATAGCTTCAAGCTCTCTTATTCTTTCCATGGCTAGAAAAAATCTACTGATGAAAATAAAATTAAAAAAAAAAAGAAAGAAAAATAATTCCACTGATGAACTCATGAAAGTTATTCTTCATTTCTGTTGCAGTGGTTATTTTATTTGTTTTTGTTGTTGTCACTAAATCAATTTTATTGATACATATTAAGAAAATATACAATTTATCCAAAGTGTACAATCAATGGTATTTGGTATAATCACATAGTTCTGTGTTCATCACTTCAATCATTATTAAAGCATTTTCATTATTTCAATAATAATAATAATAAACATGAAACGGACAAATAAGAAAATTTCTCACCTCTCAATTTCTCTGTTAACCATGCTGTACGTAGCTGCTATTTCTGGCTATTTTTGCACAATTATTTATTTGTTTAAAAGCAGTTTTGTAGAGATATATTCACATACCACATGATCTATCCAAAGTGTATGATCAAGGGCTTTTTTTTTCATCTTTTAAAAAGTCCTTTATTGTAAAATTGTAAAATAAATAGAAAAATAGATTGAAAGAAATTAGAAATTTTAAACGAGAATGCAAGGTCAGATTACATTGAATATAATCAATTATAAATTATAGAAACATAGTATCAAACATTTATAAATTTAAATAATAATTCAAATATAATAGAAATTAATTATAACATAATTCTAACATTTGTATTACAGATGTAACTATTGGACATAATAATCTCTAAGAATTAAATAAATTTTTAGTTTAGTTATTTAATACCCATTTAGGCCATAATTCTTTATAGATAATCAAATTGTTATTTCAGGATTCTTCACACCTATTTGGAATGTATTCCAGCAGATAACAATTTCCCAACTCATAATTTTATGAGGCAGAAAAATTCAAAACCTTTTTCAACCGTAGTCATGCTAAATCATTATTGATCCAGACAGATTATTTTTATTAAAGAGTGTGAATAAGAAAGAGTTATAGAAAAATGAAGTATCCAAAAATATATATCTTCTCCATCCCTCCTCAATTAAAAGCAAGTGTTTATTTTGCACGAAAAAATTAAAGAATAATGATCACAGGAAAAACTTTCCAGTTATACTGAGCAATTATTGTTCATATACTATAATGTTTTCATTTTACATTTATCTGGTTCACTCCAGCTCTTTATTGGTTACTTTTTGCATGGAATGCATTTTTCCAAACTTTCACTTTTAACCTGGTTGTGTCCTTATATCTGCGGTGGATCTCTTGGAGACAATATGTAGACAGCTCATGCTTTTTTATCCTTTCCATCAGTCTATGTCTTTTGATTGGGGAGTTCAATCCATTAACACTCAGTGTTATTTCTGTAAAGGCAGGATTTACCTCATTCATTTTCTTCTTTGGCTCTCTGTTGTCAAATCATTCTATTCTCTGTCTTCTTATCCTTTAGTTTACCGTTCCTAATAATCGTCATTTCTAAACTCTTCTTCAATTCTCACACACTTGTTTTTTTCCTTTCAGGCTGCAGAATCCCCTTTAGTAGCTCTTTAAAATTTGGTCTTTTGCTGAAATAGTTTATCAGTTTTTGTTTGTCTGCAAAGACTTTGAACTCACCCTCATATTTGAATTCTTGGCTAGCAGTTTTTCTTTTCCAGTACCTTGAATATATTATATCACGTTCTTCTCTCCTACATTGTTTCTGATGAAACGTCGGCACTTAATCTTATTGAATTTCCCTTACATGTGCTGCTTTGCTTTGCTCTTGCTGCTTTCAGAATCCTATCTTTATCTCTGATATTTGACATTCTGAATGGTAGGTGTCTTGGGTAGGTCTATTTGTGTTTATTCTGTTTGGGGGGTCTTGTCCTTCTTGGATGTTGATATTTATGTCCTTCATAAAGGGTGGGAAGTTTTCATTCAGTATTTCCTCAAATATTCTTTCTGCCCTTTTTCCATTCTCCTCTCTTTCTGGGACCCGTATAATGTGAATGTTTGTGCGTTTCATGTTGCCATTCAATTCCCTGAGTCTCAGTTCCATTTCTCCATTCTCTTACCTTTCTGTTCACCTGTCTTTTCCAGTTCAGACGGTCTTTCTTCAAAATCATTAATTCTGTCTTCAAGCAATTCAAGTCTTCTCTAATGTGCCTCTAATGTATTTTTAATCTCATCCATCCTGTCTTTAATTCCCATAAGGTCTGTTACTTTTCTCTGTAGGCTTTCAAATTGTTCTTTATCCTCTCCCAGTGTCTTCTCACTGTACTTTATTTCTTTAGTCATATTTTCTTTAAATTCTTTGAAATAATATAGGAGAGTTGTATGGTTATCATTGATTCATTGTATTAAATCATGTAACTCTTCAGGATTTTTGGTTTGTTCTTTTGGCTAGGCCATCTCTTCCTATTTACTAGTATGGTTCATAAATATTTGCTGATGTCTAGGCATCTGAATATATTGGTAAATATACTCGGATGGCTAATTTCTCTCTCTTGCCTATTGCTTCTTTTTTCCACAACTCTTCTTTGATATTCGGTTCAACTTATTCTGTCTTTAAAATTGCCCTGCTTAAGTTTTCAAAATTGGACCAAGACTCACTAACGAAGAGCCGATTTTCACCCAGGGGTTGCATACAGAGAGTGCAGTTTTTGTCCATGCAATTTCATGAATGGCCAAAAGATGGCGCTAGTCAGAGCACCTTTCCACAGTGGTGTTTCAGTCTCAACCTTCCTGTCCTCTTGAATCTCCAGATCAGAGATTCAAAGTGGGCTCTGCTCTCTGAATTCACTGAAGAAAACACCCCTAGCCTCCCTCTCTTTTCCCTTGAAACATCTGACAGGGACAGAGATGTCGGCTCCCATCTCAGCTGGCTGCAGTGAGCCAGGTGTTTTACTCCAGCTTAATATTTTTGATGGGGGGAGGAGAGCCCTTCCTGGCCACCACAGGGCCTTGGTAACTCATGTTTGCCCTTTCAGCTTCTTCATCTCTCTGTCCCTCACCCACCTGGGAGTTGTGTGGCACTGTGCTTGTCTGCTGACATACAAAGCAAGTCACTCATACAATTTTGGCCTCTTTCCCCTTGTTTATGTGAGAGCATTCAGCTATGCCTGTTAGTCATTGGCCCTTAACCCACTGTCCTCCTGTAGTGGTTTTGATTTATAGTATTTCATTTTAATTCTTTCTTTGAGTTTTTGTATCCTTGATTATATTACCTCTATATTCTTGCATGTTGTCCACTTCTTCCATTAAAACTCTTAACATAATAACCATAATTATTTTACATTCTTCATGGGATAATTCTAAAATCTCTGCCATTTCTGAATCTGGTTCTGATGCTTGTTCTGTCCCTTCCAACTATTTTTTTGCGTTTTAGAATGCATTATAATTTTCATTAGAATACCTTTAGAATATATACCAGATAATATACTGGTAAAACAGTTTATACCAGTATATTAAAAGGGAATGACTGAGGTACACAGACCTTTAGTGTGCACTTTTATGTAATCTGCCCAGGACTTAGGCTGTTTTTAGTGTATACTTTAGCTGTAGGTGATAGAGCCAGAAATTTCCTCTGGTGTTGCTTTTGTCTCCCTTGTGTCTTTCAGTTTTCTTTCTTGGAGACTCCTTCTTAAATATAAATTAAGCCTTGCATTTCTTTACACTGTAATCTTTTGTTTTTATTATCATTGTGGTAAGGTGTAGGGGTAGGGAAGAAAATCATTTATATCCCTGTGATTTGGTCTCAGGCTTTTAGTAAGACTGTGTCCTTGGAAAGAGATCTTCAAAGATATTGTATAGCTTTTTAATTTTTTTTTTATGTTATAGGTGAGACAAAACTAAAAGGAGTTGTAAATGTATATTTCTCTTCTCATTCCTTATAGGTTCGAGTGGACTGGATATCTGTTTTGCCCTTTCCTAAGGTTGGGAGGTTCTGGTAAAACCTAATTTTACTGGGCTCTGGTAAAACTGTTTATTGTGAGGGCATGCATTTGATAAAAGAGAGCAGACTGCTTTGACTGTATTTAAAAATGTTCACTATTTTCTCACCCTGTTAGAAGCAGAAGGAGATTTTCTCTGGTCTTCACAGTAAGAACCTGGCTAGGTTCTTAGAGGTGCAAATCAGGAGAGTATTTCCCCCCACTTCACACACACACACAAAAAGAACCCAAAGAGGGTGTGATATGTAGGGTGCTTAAAAGTCATCACCCCCTGTCTTAATAACAACAACAACAACAAAATTGGCTGAATGAAGTGGAAAATGAAAGAATACAAAAAGGAAAAATAACCTAAAAACTTTTCTGAGATCCAGCAGCAAATTAGGTCACAGAAAAAACTACTGTCTTGAAAAGAGTAAAGAGATGGGTATAGAGAATCAAAGATTGCCTATGGAAAAAGCTTAGGGAAAAAACTCACCACTTGTACCAGTACTGGTAGGAATGCTTGAACTGTAATTGATAAATTGCTGGAAGATCAGGTTTGACTAGCTTGAGAGTTAAACCTAGTTTTTTGTTGTTGTTGAATCCAACAGTGTATATAAAGAATTACACATCATGATCAAGTGTGATTTATTCCAGGTGTGCAAGGCTGTTTTAACTTTTCAAAAAATCAGCTAATGTCACCTGTCATATCAACAGACTAGAAAAAAGAAAAATAATGAACTCATATCAATAGATCAAAAAAATTGACAAAATCCAACACTCTTTCATGATATAAACTCTTGACAGATTAGGAATAGAGGGGAACTTCTTCAACTTGATAAAGAACATATTAAAAAAATTGCAGGAAACACCATGCTTAATAAATAGTGAGAAACTATGTGATTTCTGCTAAGATTCAGAAAAAAACAAGGATGTCTTCTTTCACTATTTCTCTTCAAAATCATACTGGACAGAAATACAAAAAGACAAAAAGAAAAGCATAAATGTATACAGATAAGGAAAGAATAAATAGAATTGTCTTTTTTTTCATAGATGATAGAATTGCCTATGTAGAAAAGCCCAAAGAATTGACAAAAAGCTCCTTGAACTAATAAGTGATTATAGAAAGGATACAGGATACAAAGTCAATATACAAATGTCAATTA
This sequence comes from Cabassous unicinctus, assembly GCA_029593785.1. NCBI lineage: Eukaryota > Metazoa > Chordata > Mammalia > Cingulata > Chlamyphoridae > Cabassous > Cabassous unicinctus. The sequence goes on from JAQZBX010003447.1 coordinate 28,699, forward strand.
CTTTTCTATATGCCAGCCATGAATAATTGGTATTTGAAAATAAAACATAACACCATTACATTAGTTTTAAAATGATACTTAAATATTTAACAAAATATGTACAAAAGCTATATGAACAAATTATAAAATTGTAATGAAAGAAATCAAGGAAGATATAAATCAATGGAGAGGTATAGTCCATATTGATGAATAAGAACTCAATATTGTTAAGATGTCAGTTCTACCCAACTTGATAGATGGAATTGAGTGCAACTCAAATCAAGATTCCAGCAATTTAGCTTGTTGATACTGAAAAAATTCATTCTAAAATCTAAAATGGCAAAACACCCAGAATAAGCACTACCATACAAAGAAAGAAAAAGTTAGGGGACTGTTACTACTCAATATCAAGATATATTACAACACTGCATTGAACAGAGGCAGCAAGGAATTTATGAAAAATAGACAAATATATCAATGTAACAGAATAGTAAATACAGAAATAGGCCAACACAAATATAAATAACTGATCTTTGACAGAAGAGCAAAGTGAGAGAAGTGGATGTAGCTCAAGCATTTAGGAGCCTGCCTACCACTTGGGAGGTCCTGGGTTTGGTTCCTGGTGCTTCCTACTGAAGACAAGCAAGATAGTAAGCTGGTGTGACCAGCTGACACAACAAGATGACACCAGGAGACACAAAGAGGAAAGACAATGAGAGATGCAACAAAGCAGGGAGCAGAGGTGGCTCAAGTGATTGGCTCAAGTGGCTGAGGGCCTCTCTCCCACTTGGGAGGTCCTGGGATCAGTTCCCAGAGCCTCCTAAAGAAAAGACAAGCAGACACAGAATGCACAACAAATGAACACAGAAATCAGACAGCGAGTACAAACAATGGGGGGGGAGGGGGGAGAAACAAATAAATAAAATAAATCTTTTAAAAAAAGTTAATTCAATGCAGAAAGGATAGTCCTTTCAACCATGTTGCTGAAACAAAGAACCTTGACACAGACTTAATTACAACTTTCACTAAAAACAACTCAAAATGGAGCAAAGACCTTTAAGTAAAGCACAAATCTATTATATTTCTAGAAGATAACAATGGAGAAAATCTAGGTGGCACTGGGAATTACAAATTAAAACAACAATGAGATGTCACTGCATGCCTAACAGAATGGCTAAAGCTCCAAATACCAACAGCACCAAATGCTGACGAGGATGTGGAAGCAGGAGAAACTCTTATTCATCGCTGGTGTGAATGGAATATGGTACAGCCACTTTGGAATACAATCTGGCAGTTTCTAACAAGGCTAAAGATAATTTACTATGTAATCCAGCAATCACATGCCTAAGCATTTGCCCAAAAATATTAAAATCTTAAATCCAAAAGAATCCTGCACATAAATGTTATAGAAACTTTATTCATAATTGACAACTATTGGAAGAAATTAAGATGCCCTTCAATAGGTGAATGAGAAAATAAACCTTGGCATATGTCCACAAGAGATTAATAGTTCTCAATTAAAATAAATGAGCTATAAAGCCATGCAAAAAAATGGTAGAACCTTAAATGCCTATTTTCAAAAGAAACAAGCCAGTATAAAAACTACATACCATATGATTTCAAGTATATGGCATTCTGGAAAAGGCAAAGTTATAGAACATTTAAAAAGATTAGTGCTGCTGTGGAATGAATAGGTGGAGCGCAGGGCATTTTTAGGTCTGTGAAATTATTCTGCATGATACTATCAAGGTACACATATGATATTATGCATTTATCAAAACCCATAGGGCTACACAAATGAAGAGTGAAGAGTAATGTGAGTTGTTGACTTTAGTTACTAATAATGTGTCAAAATTGGTTCATTTATGGTAACTGCACCATATATTGCAAGAGGTAAATAATAAGGTAAGTTATGTGTATGTCTGGGTATATGGAAATTCTCCATACTTTCTGTTTAATTGTTCTGTAAACCTAAAACTGCCCTAAAATAAAATTTATTATTAAAAAATAAGATAAAACTAAACACCTATTGGAGTGGACAAATTTTTAAAAAGTAATAAACATAAACAATAATATGACAATACAAAGTGTAGTGCAACCAGAATTTTTAAACATTGCTTGTGTGAATACTAGATGAGTCCCTTTAAATTAAAGTTTGGCAATTTACTTTATAGTTACACAAACACTTACCATAAGACTTAAATGCCACATTCTAGCTAGTATTCAAGTGAAATGTATACATTTGTGCATGCAAAATCTTTATACACAATTATATAGGCACTACATTCATCATCACCGAAACTGGGAGAAAACAGGTACTATCTTGACTGGGGAATGGATAAATAAACTGTAAAACATGCATAAGAATCTGACTTATGCTCTGCCTTCAAAAGTCTGACTCAATTTCTCAATTCAATAAACTTTTAAATATACGTTATCATCTCACTTCTAATTTTGGCCAAATAAATTGTGTAGGTCCTCCTGCTTGCCATGACTCTATATTTTATAAGATAAAATAAATCAGTAAATTTTTAGACAGTCTCTTTGCATGGCTATCATAGGAATTTCCTTCAATAAAAGTGGAATATGTGACAAAAGCTAAGAAATGCAAGAAACAGGATCATTAACTTAAAAGACCATCAATATTAATACTAATATCATCAAATGAGCCAAGACACTCCACATATAGTGATATATTTGACTTGAAATACATATGAGACCATACAATGGGAAAAATCCTATCCATGAGTATAAGGCAACTTGATTGAAGAATTAAAAAATGTACAAGGCCTCATGCACAATATTCCAAGTTATCCCGTTGTTTCAGACCATAGGTTTTTACGCATGGGGGTTATCACAACATATAGGTTTGTGAAAGTATTTCTTTCTTTTGTAAATTGTGAAAGGGAGATTGGGAAGGAGAACCAGAATGTCTCCTCAACTTCAGGTGCATTCTCTGGGAGATCTGCTTTAGGAACACCTTATATGATATTTGAGAATATCATAGCTGCTTTATTTGAAACTACTTTTTGTTCATGTACACCTTGAAAAAACTTTGAATATGTACAGTGCTGTACAAAGTTTGAACACTATGGCCTAGATTGATATTATAAAGAAGAAAACATCTAAAACATATTCTTGAGTTGAACCCATTTAATGGCAGCCAACGTTGGAGATTCATTAGGGAAAAACAGTTCCAGCAACAGTTGCTATTCATACAGCAACATGATGCTATGACTCTGACTTTGGCCAAGTTATATCTGTCTGTGCCTCTGTCAACTCTTTTGATAGGTGGGGATATAATAGAACTGCTCTCTTGTTTGTTATTATGATAATTAAATTAGTTAAAACTTGTATAATATTTTGGATCTATTGGTAAGTTTTTAAGAAGATAAAATGAGTGAAAAGTGCTCAGTAAGTGTAATAGAGTTTTTAAAAAATATTTTAGGAGATGCTTAGATTACATAAATGTTACACAAAAATTATAGGGATTCCCATGTTCCCCACCTCCCACATATCCCATAACATACCACATAAACATCTTTCATTAGTGTGGCTCACCGCCTGCAATGGATATACACATCCTGGGGCTTTGCTACTAAGCATGGACCATAGTTCACATTGTAGACCACACTCTCTCCCACACAGTTCTGCATGTTATATGCTGATGTAAAATAGCATATATCTGTCATTGTAATGTCACTCAGGATAATTCCCGAGTCCTGAAAAACCACCTGTATTACAACTGCTTTTTCCTTCCCTACCCCAAAAGCGTCCAGTGGCCACTGACTCCACCTCACTGTTGTAATTTCTTCCATTACTCAAATCACAAAATGTCTCTAACAGAATACCGTTAAGTCCACTCTAGTCCATAGCTCTTCTCCCAATCCTGAGGAGTTAGGGATGCTGATGTCCACTCCACCTCCAAGTGAGAGGGGGCTTATATCCCATGGATACGGTGGATGGAATTATCCTGCCTGCATCTGCAGACTCTCTCCATTCTCTGGTATGGCCGTTTTGACTAGGAGAATTTTTACCTTCTGGGGTGGCTTTAGACAGTATGGCATGCAGAAAGTCAGGAAATTTTGTAATACTATGAGAAAGGGTAAGTTCATAAGAAATATTCAAGTAATTTCAGCATGATAATATGAGATGTAGCACACATATACAATAATGACATGTAGAATTCCATAAGGAACCAAGAAATTTGGAAGGAGACATTTAGTTTTAAATAGATGTTTCACAAATTAGGGTATATTTAAAATTCCTCATGATATGCCAGAGAGGTTATTAGCTGTTTTTTATATGATTTATAGAGTAACTTTTATTTTGAAAGTTTTACTTTTGGCATTCCATAGAGATTAATAAATGTCCTTGGCACTTAAGGGATCCATTTCCCAAGAGCTTAAATTGCAGTATAAAGTATTAATTCTATTGTGTACATGTCCTGACATCTTCAGGCCAAGGAAGGAAATGTCTGTCCATCAGGCTTCTTAGATGTAATTAGACTCTGGTTACTTGAAAATGGAAATGAATATATATTTTGAGCAAAAAAGTATTTTTAAAAAGAACTGTGTGGAGAGAGTGTGGTCTACAATGTGAACTACGGTCCATGCTTAGTGGCAAAGCCCCAGGATGTGTATATCCGTTGCAGGTGATGAGCCACATTAATGAAAGATGTTTATGTGGGATGTTATGGGAGGTTTGGGAGGTGGGAAACATGGGAATCCCTATAATTTTTGTGTAACATTTATGTAATCTAAGCATCTTATAAAAAAATATATATATACATATTTTTAAAAAAGTATACCTAATTCAGATCTCCTCATAATTAGAGTATCTTTTAATAGAACCCATACTCCTGGACAATTATGGCTTGGAATATTTCTGTCCTATAGTAATAAGAGATAGAAGATGGGAAATTGAACCAATTTCCTCTAAATGCCAAATCTATTAGTGCATCTTTTTTACTCTCTCTACTTTCTTCCTTTTCCACACCAGTATTATTCATGGAATCTAGTAAAGATGACCTTGGAGATGCTCCTTAAATGTTACTCTAATTCTGACGTTTGAATTAATGTGCTTATTAGCTGCTTATGGGAAGTCATGCACATGTGAACTATCTCTGCTCAGCGAAGGAAAAGTATTATTTTGCCATTTCTATTGGATTTAACATAATCTAATTTCCTCATATCAGCCTAGAAAATTGGGGAAAAAATGTCCAAGTTTATTTTCTTCTTAGTTTGGGGCAGAGAAAATGATTTTTTTTCATATTGAGAATACTATGACTACAAGATGACAATTTATTCATCTTTTTCAATTTAGACCAAGATATGGGGAAAATTTCAGGCTGGGTGTGTTTCTAGTCCAGATTCTCTTCACTGGCTTTCCATTGCACATCTATCTATGCAGTCAGGTTTGTACCCTTTCTGCATCTAAGGGAGGAAGGAGAGTAAAATTCCTCAATTTCTGTATACCTTTTCTTTAAAAGTCTGATAGAAGCCCTCACTTACACAGAATATACAACATTCCCACATCCTATTCTTTGATATAACTTGGGAAAGTTCTCACTATTTCATTTTATGGGGGTAAAATATTTATCAGTATGGGTTGTAGCCATATAAAAGTGACAGCATAGAATATATTCCTCTCTATTCCGACATATACAAAATACATTTCCATCAACATCACCATCTCTATCTATATATCATGCCTGATATTAGGTAGAGTGTTTTTAATTAGCCATCTTCAAAGCAATTTAATTAGCATAATTTTCTATGAAAGATATGGTAAACCACTGCTTAACAAATTCACTCTTTCTGTCCTTTAAGCTTTTCCTTCTGTGGCTTTCATAAACAATGCTTCAATGGCACATTGAGCATATTTTTATTATAATTTTGTCAATATATTTAAATCATTCATATATTAGATTACCATAATCTCTCCTAAAAAAATATATCATTTAGCTTTTATTGCTTTGGGGGCAAGGCTTTGAATATACTTTGCCTAAATTCTTCCCATTTAAGTTTATACCAGAACTTCCATTTTTCTGAATCATTATTGACCTTGACCAATATAGTTAATAAAATCACTTTATTATTTGATAAGTGAAAGTGATTCTTTTAGTGTATATTTGCTATCTTTTTTTTCTCATTTTGATTCATACTAATGCACAGACTCTTCATCTTCATGAATTTCATAAAAGATCTCACACTCCCCAATAAAACTGTAGGAAACTAATTCTGGTCTAAATTTATGTTACTGATAGACCAAACTAAAAAAATGCTACATTATAAAGTATCACAAAAGACCTAATCCTGATTTGGACAGATATTATTAAAGTTTTCAAGGACAGGAGTTAATTTCCATGTGGCTGTATATCATAACATTGAGTCTGTGTAAAAATCCACCAATCAATCTAACTTAATACAACACATAAATATATTGGGGTACATAAGTGTTGGGTATCATTTAAGTTTTCTCCCAAGTTAAATTGTATTTTTCTAGTGTCCTCTGATGATGATTTTAACATTTTATATTTGTTTTATTTTCTTACACATCTTAAAATATTATGATATCAATGTTCTATATCTCTGAAATAAATTTTTAAAAAATCTACTATTTTCACTTCTTAGGACACAGACAAAAATCTCATTTGTTTTTACCAAACAAGCAATGTAATGACAAATGGAGAAGAGAAACTGCAGCACTGTATCAGAGTTCATTCCCGTGGGATTGTCAGACCTCCCTGAGCTGACTGTCTTCCTCTTCCTGGTCTTCCTTCTCATCTATGGGGTCACAGTGATGGGCAACCTGGGCATGATCACAGTGATCCAGGCCAGCTCTCAGCTGCACACCCCATGTACTTTTTCTGAGCCACTTGTCCTTTGTGGATTTCTGCTATTCTACCATTATTGTGCCTAAAATGCTGGCTAATATGTTAAGCAAGGACAAAACCATATCCTTTCTGGGTTGCATGGCACAATTCTGTTTATTTGGCACTTGATGGCCTGTGACCGTTTTGTGGCCATCTGTTACCCACTGCTGTACATGGTGATCATGTCCCAGAAGCTCTGTTCGGGGCTGGTGTCTGCCTGCTACATCTGTAGAGCAGGGTGTTCTCTGGTACACGTGTGTTTACCTCTTGAGATTCCAACCCATACATCAAATGTGATTAACCACTTCTTCTGCGATTAACCCCCTATGTTTTCTCTTGCCTGCTCAGATGTCTCTATGAATAAACTGATTGTTTACATTTTGGCCACATTCAATGAGATCATCACCATCCTGATCATCTTCACCTCCTATTTTTTTATTCTCATCCCCATCCTGAGTATGTGCTCTGCAGAAGGAAGGCACAAAGCCTTTTCCACCTGTGCCTCGCACCTCACAGCTATCATTGTCTTCCATGAAACAATTCTTTTCATTTATTTCAGGCCCAGTTCTGGCCACAGTCTGGAAACAGATAAAGTGACCACAGTGTTCTATACTTTTGTGATTCCCATGCTGAACCCCCTGATCTACAGCCTGAGGAACAATGACGTGAAGGCAGCTCTCAGAAAAATGATGAGATTCAAATTACACATTGAAGGGCTAATTCCTTAGCAGGATTCAGGATTTCAAATTGGGTCAATGTGGATGAAATGGTAAAGTAGGATGGCTTTTAAGGGGTTGGTTCCATGCATCCTTCTTTATTGTCTACTTGCCTTGAGATTTATTTCAAAATACCCAATATTCGAGACTGCAATATTCAAATGCACCTGCCAACTTTACTGCTCTTCTCCAATCCCCAAATATTTTGAGTGGGGTGTGTGGGATGTTTTTGTGAATCTTAACTTTTGTGGTCTAGGATGTTTTTTTTAAATCTTAACTTTTGTCATCTAAGCAAAACTAATTCTAACAAAGTGCAACTCAGGAGACATGTCTTTACAACAATCTTAATATATGTGTCCCTTCTTATTGAATTGACTTCATTTTTCTTCCAGGAAATAAATATACACTTCTTTCATATTACTTTCATTTTCTTGAAAATTATGGACTCCATTTCCCATTGTTTTTTGTGTATTTATGGATATTATTTTTTAGTCATATTTTGGTTGTTATCCTCTTATTTAGTACCTTTTCCATTGCAAGATTTATAATCATACATTTTAGAAATTTCTCTTATCTAAAATAGAGATAATATTCTAAGTATCACAAAGTTATCATGAATATTAAATGCATATAGTTGCTAAATTATTAATGTAACATAAGGAATACTTCAATTGATTAAATAATTTTCTCACATTGTTACTATTGCTTTTAACTTTTCTTTTGGCTCTCTAATGCATTTTAATTCTTCATTACCTGAATAAATCATATATTTGGAGTATTCAAAATCTACATTGCTCTTGTCATTAAGGTTTTATGGACACACAGTATCTCTTTAGTGTGGATAGCTATCTGCCCCTTTATCTGTCTGAGAGATATGGGTGTAATGATTATAAAGACTCATTATTAAGCTGTTAGCAAAGAGGCAGTCTGTGTTAGATTCAGCATCACAAAAAGTTTTAAATATCAGGTTTGTGAAGCGGATGTGGCTCAAGTGATTGGGCTCCTGTCTATCATATGGGAGGTCCAGGATTTGATTCCCAGGGCCTCCTGGTGAAAAGCAAGCTGGTCCACACGGCGAGCTGACCTACGTGGAGTGCTGGCCCGTGCAGAGAGATGGTGAGGCAAGATTACACAACAGAAAGAGACACAGAAGAAGGACAATGAGCGATGCAGCAGATCAGGTAGCTGAGGTGGTGCAACAGATTGAGCAGGCTATCTCCACTCCGTAACATCCCAGGATTGGTTCCCAGTATTGACTAAAGAGAAGACAAGTAGACACAGAACACACAGGGAGCAGGCAGCAAGTGCAAAAATGTAAATGGGGGTAGTGGGGTGGGAATAAATAATTAAACCTTTAAAAAAGAAATTAAATATCAGGTTTCTCCTCTGTCCCAATGTCAATTCACAGGTAAGGCCTCCATTTTTCTAAGAATAATCAACCTACACTGAGCACTCTTCAAAGAAAGAATATATCTGTTCCTTTTTGCATTTCCTTAATCAATTTTATCCTATATATCATATATCAATCACAATCACCCCATTACTTACAAAATATAACAAAAACTTTATATGCAAACTTACTACACCAGACAATATGCATTCCCAACTTCCTTGTGAATAGAATCTCAGTTACCCTAGGGGAACCCACACTTCACCCATTCTCAGTAGGGCTCTGTCAAGTATCAACTGCTGTCACCAAGAAGCACAGTGATTGGTTTCTGGCTAACTCTCGATTGAGCTAGTGAGCCAACAGGATTTTGCTTGAAGTATTGGTAAAGAACAGCTTCTTTCTGCTGAGGCTAATTGTCTGGGAAGATTTAAGCAAAATTGGTTTTGGTTCCCTTTGCCAAGAAAAGGAGAGAGCCTGCTTAAGCATTAAGTCATCAAAGACGAAACAATACTGAGAGCTGTAGAAATTTATGTACTTCATAATAAGTTTTGTACAATTGGATTCTCTGTTAATTGAACAATGTCCAGATTTTAAAGTTATACCAACAATAAATTCCTATTTTATTTTTGTTCAAGTCATTTAAAAAAGGAGTTTGGCATCTGAATTTTCTCTTCAGCCTTCTTGCTTCTCAGTACCTATTACAATTAGCTAGATGTCAATATAAATACAGTTTCATAAAATAGTTGAATCCTTCTTTGCTTCTGTTAAATTTTAGGAAAGCCTCCATATTTTCATAGATGTGAGGTCTAATTTTTATTACATGTTGTATGTATTATCACTTCTTAAAATTTGTAAATCTCTCATTTATTTTCAGAATAAAATGCCTCTGCTTTTCTAAAAAAATAAAAGAGTTTGGCACCAAAAGATGACTGATACACTTAATTATCATCTTTATCATAGAATAAAGTTCACTCCCCATGAATAAGAATGCAAGTCTCTTTCATTCTGAAACAAATATATCTTTGCAGTAATATAGTACACATTAGGCAACATATTATCTCTAAGTTTCATTTTCACATATCCAAGCCTTACTTGGAGTTTGCTATCTCCATGTAATTACTTGTTTCTCTCTCTTCTCCTATTCACTATTCTGTGCTTGACAAAATCATTATGCCCAATTTATATCATGCAACATTTTTATTTTGTACTTAGGACAGTGTTGTTCTCAATATGTAAGACATAAACTTATTGGTTGAATGAAGACTTCCTGACTTAGGCTGACCTTGGATTAGCAGAAATCAATTTGAACAGATAAAAATATATCATAGAATACATCAGAGTGATTAGCTTCCTTTGTTCTCTTTAAACCTGTTGTGTGCCAGGATCTTTTTATCTCTTGATAGTTAGATAGATAAATTTTTGTTTTCTCTTAGTTTATTTCAACATCCCTTCATGTAGAATATTCTAATACTTGTATGATCAATTACTTTGAGCTGGTTAAATCTAATTAGATAATAAATATTATAACCTAATTTTCTCTGAAAGCCAAGTTACACTTCTTTGGGGAATTTTCAAGATGTAGAAAAATGTATTACATCATTTTGTTTGGTGTTTAATCAGCTCCTAAGTAGAACTATTTAATTGCTTACCCATGCTTTCCCTCAGGAATTTGGATATCAGAGTTTCCTGAAATCTGGTTTGGCATCATGAAGATGATCTTAACAGTCTCAAAGCAAAGGATAAATAGTTCTTCATTTTCTTAAGGAACCACAGCCTTCCTATGAGAGGCAGAGATTTCTTCTATGAACAGAGAAGATTTGCCCCAAATGGATTCTGATAGTGTTGCAAGGAACTTTTTTTTACATTTGCCTCTGTGTTTCAAACTTAAGTTTACCACTAGAAAATGAACTGAGGCTTTGGACAGTGTAGTAAGAAAGTGGATGAAATAGAGGTATTAACCTGGTAAGTAATCTGACAGAATCATAGAATATTAGAGCTGGATTTGGGTTTTAAAGGCTCATCTACTTACATTCACAGTTTACACAGAGAAAACTACTGTTCTAGAAGGATACAAGCCTGGAATAAGACAGGTCATGAATTTTCAGGGTAATTGTAATAAAAACAACAGAAACAATCAAATGCATTTAATATATGTTTTCACTGAGCAACTGTCAGCATTAATGGACTCTGGTTAGGAATCCAAATCTAAACAAAACTCTCATTACCTCTTATTAAAAGTTAAACTGATTCATAGAGCAATCAAGGCTGACACATTTTTTATACCATATTATTTATTCTACGCTCTGGTAATACACTGATACCAACAATTGACACACAAGTAAGAGGAACGGGGTTGGGGGTGGGGACCTGGCCTTAAGGGAATAGCCAAAAATGAGAAGTTGCTGCAGGAATATATCATCTTGCTGAACCCCTTTAGAAACATCTTTTGGAACCTGACAATTGCATAGAACATTAATTAGCACCTCTTTTTTTCCTTCTTAATCTTTGTTTCATTTCATTTTTTTGTTTGGCTTCTCATATTTCATTTCCGCATCCTTCAAATTTCTTTCCATCTCGAAGTTTATAAATTCCTTGAAAGATCATTACAAGTAACACTCTATATAAATTTTCTAACTGATTTCTTCCCAACATTCAATTCTGTGATAAGAAATAAAGGAGTTTAGTGGAAAACTACCTTCAACAAAGAGATGGGTGTCCCCATGGCCCAGATGCCAAACTTATTTGAATATTGGTCCTAAAGGTCAACCTCTCTCTTTACTGGCTACTTTTTCAAAGGTTGTTCTTCAAAATTACCAAAATAGAGGATGGCACAAGAGAGAAGCACTTCCTTCCACCCTTTCCTTTCTGGACACTGGGGATAATTTTTTTCTCTCTCACCTTCACAGCAGTGGCCATTGCTCCTCTCCTTGCCCAGTTTAAAGTCTTTAAATCCTGTGTTTATAGGCAGGAACATATGGGCTTCCAAGTTGATATTTGCTAAGGAGAAAATTATGTATTTCAGGAGAGCAGAAATCCAAAGTGTTGACTTTGAGCTCAATAATGCTACCTCTCTCCAATTATACCTTTTTACAGAAAACAGAGCATAATCTTGTTGTTACAAAAATAAATAAATTCTAATGGCTAGTGAAGCTCTAACTTGACCCAGCCATTGAGTAGTAATAGCTAATATTTGTTAAGTGCTTGCTATGTTTCAGGCACTCTTCAAAATAATCCATATGTATTATTAGCTCATTTAATCCTCATCACAACCCTAGTGCTATAATAATATACACTTTTCATAACAGAAAATTAAGCAATAGGGTTATTAATGATAAGTCCAGGCATTCTGCCTCTAGGATCTATGCTTTCAATCAGCACATCATAAATCTCTGTTACTGTGGTTAAAGAAATAAAATTGCCTGTTCTCCCACAAATAGCCTAAATGAAAATTTAACTTAGTTTATAACAATATCTCTGTATCAAAGGTATCACATTAAGCTGCCAAGAAATAATGACACCTACTTAATATTCTTTTTACGTTCTGTTATATCTGTCTGAGTTCCATATTCTGGAAAGACAAGTTTTAGTGGAGATATTTATTACCCCAATGTTATAGAACCTCTAGTTTCTCACCCTCGCAATTTTATAGCAGAGCTATGCAACCAAATGCAATCAGCAGTCCACATTTAACTGGAAATCGCTTAAATTAGTTAGCCAGAAAAGCAACAAAGGTAAAAAAGTAAACTTGGAATAATATTCCAGAATTCATAATCATTATTGGATTATATTTCATTCTCTGTTATCATCATTACTCTGCCATAGCTCCAAAATCCAAGAGCACTGCAGACATATGGAGGAGAAGAATGGCACTATGAAGACTGAATTCTTTCTCCTGGGATTTAGTGACCACCCAGAACTTCAGAGCCTTCTTTTTGCTGTGCTTTTTCCCATCTCTTCTGTGGCCCTGATGGGGAACCTTCGGATGATTTTTTTAAATCATAACCAGTTCTTACTTGCACACCCCTATGTACATTTTCCTCTGCACATTGTCCTTCAATGATGCCTGTTATTCGTCTTTCATTACTCCCAAATTACTTGTGGACTTCGTTTCTGATAAGAAGACCATTTCTAACAATGGATGTACTGCACAGTGGTGTTTTTTCTCTTCTTTGGCTGATACAGTATCTTTCCATTTGGCTGTCATGACTTATAAACGGTACATACCAATATGCAACCCACTACTTTATACCGTTATTATGTCCAAGATAGTCTGTTGCCAGCTTGAAGTTGGAGCATTTTTGGGGAGCATGATGAGCTCAATTATACATGCTATTAACACTGTTCATCTGTCTTTCTGTTCCAAAGAAATTAACCATTTCTTTTGTGATATCTCCCCCATTATTGTCTCTGTCTGGCACTGACAATTACGTGCATGATATGGTTCTGGTGGTCTTTGATAGTTTGGATGAAACTATCTGTCCTTCTCTCTTATGTCTACATCATTGCAGCTACCTTCAAGACAGGCTCTGCCGAGGGAAGAAGGAAAGAGTTCTCCACTTGTGCTTCCCACCTGATCGTTGTCACTATTTACCATGATACCTTAATCTTCATTTATTTGAGCCCCAGCACAGGTCACTAACTGGACATTCGCAAAGTGACCTCTGTGTTCTATACATTGATTATACCTATGTTGAATCCTCTGATTTATAGTCTAAGAAACAAAGATGTCAAAAATGCCTTTAGAAGAGTGATCAGCCTGAAACTATTTTCTTAGGAAAGGATAAAACTGGACCTGACAACTTTAACAATGCCCATTCCTTGTGTGGTTACAATTGATGGAAAATTCAGTTTAATGTGACTATTTCCCAAATCTTCAGGTAATGAAACCTCAAGCACAGAATGGGGCCAGGGACTAATATCCAAGTCAGGGTACTCTCACATCACTTAAGTCTTTTTATCATTTTAAAGTTGGAATTCTAAATATTTATTTCAGATGCAGATTTAAACTTCATTTTACCTCCTATATTTTGTAGTCTTATTCATTGTATCTTCTCACCTTAACGTTCCATCACAATTAATCAAAATATTGGCTAAGCCATTGACATACCACAATCTTTTGTGAAAGAAAATAAATAAATTCATTTAGTCTCTTTTCCAATTAATTTTTGTTTCTATGTACATATGTGTGCATTGTAGCTTAGTTTTTCAAATTCTACCCAAACTAAAAACTGCTCAAATATAACCCTGCATGATTTTTTTCTGAAACCTCCTTTAATTTTCAAATGATAACTTGTATTCTGAACATCAATAGACTCTTATGTACACTTTCTTTTAAGACCCTCGGTATTTTCTACCTTGCCTTGTAGCTCTTTGGGACCGTCATATATTCTTCTAATACACTTATTCATTAACTCTTTTTTTCATTATTTAATCCCTTGCTTCTTTATCACAAGACCTAACCCAGTATAGATATGAATGAATCTTCATGAAGTAAACATAAGTAAGTTTACTATTCATTGTTTTAAACTTAGATTTACATCCCTCAAATAGGCAGAAACTATTTCTATTTCTTGAGGTATTTTTGGTACATTCTAAATTGTGGCAATGAATACATAATTGACTTAAAATAAGTTGCCTAGCTTGGTAGCTTTTTTAAGACACCAACTTGTACATATTGACTAAATTAGAAACTTGTTCTAAGAATATTTTGTCAAAAATATATTCATTCTGAAGTCTTGTCCTTGGTAAGCAAATAGCTCATTGTTCTGTTCAATGGTATGCTCTCGGAGCCAGAGATTGAAACTGGAACCTATGACTGGTGGAATATAATCTGGTATATTATTGAGGTCTAATGCTAATTTGTTCAAATGCACACAGGGAAGGTGTGGTTGGAAATTCTAAAGAAAGTGCTAAACAAAAAGGTGAGGGAGAGAGGATGAATTAGAGAAGAAAGCCTTCTGATAATGAAAATTTATGTTGGATTCTAATTCCATGCCACAGTTCCATTCACTGCAGTGGGATCTATTTTCACAAGATCATTGAAAGAGCAGAGCTCTGGCTGGTTTTTTCTTTCAACAATGAAGATTGGAATGCATTGCTGTCTGAGGCTGATAAAAACCAATTCTTTATTCCAAAGTACTGAGTAGGAAATATTCTCTGAAGTGCATGGGCCAGTTAAAATAGATAGCTACTTGTTCATTTGATCCTAAGTGTGTCATTTTGTTCATGAATCTAGGGATGGAGTCAATGGGATATCATAAAATCAGGTACACTTGGAGTAATTATCTAACTCATTTCTTGGGAATGGGATAAGAAGAATAAGTCTGAAAATAGCTGAGCAGAGAACTATAAACCTGGACCAAGGCTAGGATCTATGATAGGAGTCTGCAGAAGTGAGCCAGTTCTAAAAAGGATAGAAGATGTAGCTCCTTTTCACGCGATGATGTCATGGAAAATATACCTTTTCTTCCAGCACTGGGCTTACAGTCCCTGGATAGGGAGTTCATTGTTAGGGGTTTTATATAATCTTGGAAACTCTCTTGGAAATATGTGTTTCTGTAATAATAATTAGCATTTTGGGGTCTTTAAATAATGTCTGACACCATAATTAAATAGATTTTTAAAATCTCTCTTAAATAGATGAGGGAACTGAGGTCTAATAAGGTAAATTTTCTTGACTAAGGTCACATAGCTAACAGGGAAATGGTAGCATACAGATTTTAACTCAGGTCAGTTTCACTTTGACGTCCAAGTTCTTATCATAAACTCTCTCCCATCTTTATCAATTTTTACAACAAAAACAACAAAAACAAACAAATAAAAAATTCCTGACTTCCTGCCCATGTAAATCAGTATCTTTAAAAGGAATAAAAAATGTGAAGAATATATTTTTCCTATATATATGTGTGAAAGATAGGCAAGGTGTCAATTTCAGAAAAGATAAGCAAGTTTAGTATTCATGATCATGAATACATTTAATAATTACTTGTAATTGAGTAAATTGAGTTGGGAAGGGATTTAAACAGCAGTTGTAAAGCCCTTTAAAAATATAAATTACTGTATTAAAACTTAAGAGAAATATTGCTATTTAAATTGTCTGTTAAATCATAAGACAAAGATTACAGAAGAAAACAAATCTTTAAAAGATAATCAATAATTTTATTTTAAAACCCTATTCAATCAGTAATATAAGATATGTAAACTGTCTGTTATTACATGTTTTTAGTGAATTATTTGATCATTATGATGTTTTATGAACATAAAACTCAGCTTATTTTATACATTAAAGAATATATAAAATTAGAGAAGAGAACCTGAATGAAAAACCTCATGTAACTCCTTAGTCTGCTTTCCCAGGATGGGTGAAGAATGCCTCCATGTTCGTTTCATAACAACATTAAAAATAAAATGAATTCCCTTGGGCACCTGAAAATATGTTGTTTTTCATTATTGATTAATTGGAAATTGATTAGAGTAAGAACAACATAAGCAATTAACTTATCATTGATACATTATGGCATTATCCTGAAGTATTTCATAATTACATAATTAATTTTAAAAAGCTGATCCTTGATGTAAATTATTAACAAAACACAAGAATGAACTTATTTTGAAAAAAGTCAATTTTAATGAATTTATAATTATATCCACTATACAGGCACACATATCTATACACATATACACGTACACACAAACAAAATGCACACTCATAGGTAAGATCCACATATGAGCATAACCAAACTATTATTAAAAACAAGTGTCTGATTTTATTTATTCCTAATGCAATACATACTTATTGTAGTTTTTTCAGATAGACACATGTGCAAAAGATATAAAATTAAGATTACCTAATATCCAACCCATAAGAGATTACCACTATTAAAATTTTGCTTAGAATAGAGTTTGGTTTATTTCAACAAAGAAACAAAAAGACGCAATTTAAATAATTATATATTGAACATTAATATAAATAGTACTTTGTTCTTTCTTTTAATTTCCACTGAACATATTTTTATATTAACTCATCCTTTAAAACTTAAACTGTGTCAGTTAGGCACTTTAGTTATTTTTATTTTCATGAATATAATGCTGCAAACTCATCAAGTGAGATGGATTCCCCTTTTGCAGTGGCATTTGGAGAAGGTCCAAGTTCTTCACTCCCAAATTCCTTTCTTGTGGTTGCTTACAGTTGTCAATATCACCACATCATCACATCTGAGGCCCAGAGTGAGAGCAAGAAAGGAAATCCACTGGCTGGTGCTTAGAGTGTGAGGCACAATATGAATTAAGTGATATTATTGCGGGAGATAGATGGAGAAAAGAAGGCCGTAGAAGGTCTTTACATCAAATGACCTCTTCCCCCAATTTCTTATTTCTGCCAAGCCAAAAGACAAGTGGTACAGGCAGATTTCATCTAAGGTGAGCATATTAGAATACAATTAAAGGAAGCATATTCTTTTTTGGTAAATTTACAAAGACTTTTTTTTTTAAACAAAGCAACAAAAACTTGTTTTATTTTTTCCAAGTACAGATAATAGAAGTTTGCATGTTTTGCAAATATTGCTTCAAAGCAACATTTCTTTATACAGTGCCTTCTGTTCTAGTAGCTCATAAACATTGGTATGTATCCACAGTGCAATGTTGGCTCATCAAAGGTCCCCCTTGCATATACTCATTACTTAAACAAAATGATTAGTCAAACCAGAACTGTTTTTGTCAAGGCAATTTTGTAGATAGATAGTTTTTCTCAAAAGATAAAACTTTGATAGTGCACAAGTAATAGTAACAGTAATGCTTGCAAAAAATTTCCAGTGCTCTAACTTAGGGTTAATTCACCTTGACCCAAGAACGGGGATGGAGCCCCTCAACATGGGTTTAAATTATGGAAGCACACTGAAGTCCTCAGTATTATGAAAGTCCTCCCTGCTCCCATGCCACCAGACTTCCCTGCTTCCTTAAGGACAAAAGTAACAATAGGTGAAATGGGATTATTTCCTTTATAAAAGTTAAACAGTAAATCCTTATAAAGGCCAGTTGACAAAATTAGCGTAATTCTGTTTCTGCTTCAATTTTTGAAGAAAAAACAAAACAAACAAAAAAACTGACTACCTTAAAAGTTACATCTTCTGCAGATGTGATAATCAAATATTTTCAAAAAAGAAAAATTCAGTAATCTAGTAATACATCAGTCATCATAATTCACAATTGTAGCTACAGAAAGTCATCCCATTTCCTCCCATTTTGAACAAGTGTCACAATTCTTCTGATGTGATTGATTGTCCAAAATGCAGATCCATGCACACTCCTTGAACCTTTCTTCCCATACCACAAACACTGTTAGCAGTGGGAAACAGCTTCTGGCAGAGGAATTGTGTTAGCTTTACTCCAGACATTACAACCACATGTATTCCTTCTGATAGATAAGATACAGCAGGTCAATTTATACCTGTTCTATAATTCATTTTATACCAAACTGTGACCAATTCACTAGATAAAGCATTCTTTGAAACATCTTAGTACAGAACCCTTAAGGACAAAAATCACCTGTGCAAAGGCTCCTTTTTCCAGTGAATTTGCAGGACACTCATTCATTTATTTATAAATGGTTTTGAATGATATCTTGGAGCTGAGCATTGTGAAAAGCAAAGTAGAAATACTGGTGAACTAAATAGAGAAGGGCCTTGCCCTTATGGAACTTGTGTCCAGTGCAGGAGATTCCTTCACATTGTTTCATACCTGTCTATTTACATCGAAGTGTTGAGACAATATTTAGAGGGACCATACCAGTATATAGGTTGGCCACAAATGCAACTAAGTTTTACCCATTAAAACTGTCTTCAGTCTAAACAACTTTTTTATCAGAAATTTAAGGAGGGTATATCGAATTGGTATTTTCGTAGGATTTAACTCATGAATTCTCAGTGGGACATACTCATGGACAAAGAAAGGAAATATAAAAGGACCTTGGCAACAAAATAGCAAGGTGAGCCCACTCCTATTCTCCTTAGTTTAGAGGGAAGACTAAGACCAGTAATAACTGCTCCCTACACTCAGCTTAGGCACAATGATAACTGAAGGAAACACTTAGAAGGAAATATTGGTAAGGCTGCAGGAACCTATATTAAAACTCTTGAACTTTAGCTCTCATACATTTTAAATAAATCCTTTGGGTGGAAAAGATGTGTTTACCCAGAGCACAGTTTAGTGCTGATTGTTTTTTTCAGGGCACCTTTCACATCCTTATTCCTCAGGCTGTAGATAAGAGGGTTTACCATAGGAATCACAACTGTGTAGAAAACAGAGGCCCTTTTGTCCGTGTCCATTGAGTAACTCGAGCTTGGCCGGTAACACATGAACAAGAGGGTACCGTGGAATATAGCCACAGTGGTTATGTGGGAGGCATGTGTGGAGAATGTTTTCCATCTACCCTGATCTGAATACATTTTAAGGATTATAGTCATGATATAGCTGTAGGAGAAGAGGATGCTGACCGTGATGCACCCCACAATTCAACCAATGAAAGTGAACATTACTATCTCATTAATTGTTGTATCTGATCAGGACAGGGGTAGTAAAGGTGGGACGTCACAGAAAAAGTGATTTATGACATTGGAATTACAGAATGATAATCAAAATGTGCAGCAAGTATGGATTGCTGAACCCACCAAGCCTACAATGTAGGCACCAGCCACTAGCTGGTTACAGACTCTCCTGGACAGGGCAGTTGTATAAAGAAGTGGATTACAAATGGCTACATAATGGTCATAGGCCATGACAGCCAACATGAGACACTCCACATCTGCAAAGGCCCCAAAAATACAACTGGATGGCACATACATTATATGGAATCTTCTTTTTCTCAGATAAGAAATCAGATAGCATTTTAGGAGAGACAGTGGAGAAGTAGCAGACATCACAGAAAGACAGATTGCTCAGGAAATAATACATAGGTGTGTGTAATCTGGGGTCCATCTTAATCAGTAGAATCATCCCTAGATTGGCAAGCACAGTTGTGCCATAAACCAGGAGAAAGAGCCCAAGAGCACCTGCTGCACATCCTGTCTGCCACAGAATCTTAAGAATATGAAGTCAGTAAACAGAGTGTAGTTCTCAATAGCCATCATTCAGATCTATGAAATCCATGGTACTGAAAAAGGGAAATGGAAACAGAGGGTTAACATGGTCTTACTGTCTTAAGAGTTTAACCATATGTCCATTCTCATTTTCAGTAATTAAAAAAAAGAGTACTTGGATTGCTTGAGGTGAACTGATTCAACTGAAAAGATATCCAATGTAATTGAAATCTATGAAATTATAATGATAATGATGATGTATTCTATATCTATAGCACTGTACAGAGTTTGCAGCATCTTCATTCAAGTTACATCATATTATTCCCCACCCATTTATGTAGTAGGCATGATAATCTTTACTAAATCAGTCTTATAGATTAACAAATTGGTATCACAAGGTTTCGAGATTAAGGTTCTTAAAACAGTTGGCCCAGATAATCCACATTTTTTGACAATAAATTATTTTTTCTATATTGTTATTTGACCCTGAGATAAAGACATTTAGTTAAGTTAGGAGTGCAGGTATATTCCAATATTTTTCCTGTCAGATCACCCAAAATTATGAAGCAAGCAGAGTTATGGCAGGTTCTTGGATATAACATTTCCCCTTTCCCCCAATAACCTGTCAGTTCCTATCTAGCTTCAATAAACAACCTTTTGTCCCACTGTCACAGGGATGGACAGCATATGTGATTCAGGATGCATGGAAGAGGAACAGTCATCTTTGCAAGAGAACAGGGTGGTCTTCATGGGCAATAAGCTGGAGTGCTGGCAGGAATGTGCCAGGGTAACCATGCCTCTCTGAGATAGTTGCTATTACTCATGAGAAATTCTGAAGAACATTTTGGACCTAATCACAGCGATGCTGGTAGCATAGATTCAGAGAAGCAAGGAAGGAAGTGTGGTTTACTGTGTGCTCCTCTGCCCTAGTCTACTAGAACCTTTGTGATTTCTATTCACAAACAGACACAGGGTAAAAATCCTCAGAGTCAACTCCCATACAGAACCATGACAGAACCATGACATCCCAGACAGACATCCCAGACAGAACCATTTCTGAACTGTGCTCCCCATGCCAATTTTAATAGTTGTTTTGTTACTTTTATTGTATTCTTTGATCCCTATTTGTCTTTGATACCTCTGAAATGTACAAGCTCTTGGTTAAAAAAAAAGTTGATGGACCTTGGGAAGCCAATGAATTTTAGGTCCTACTGTTATGTTTTACCCAAATCGATTAGATCATACATCATAGCACACCTGTATTCTTTCTTTCTGCCAGAACATAACAGTGGACTTTGAAAGTTAGATAAAGACCAAAAAAGTATCACACCTCCATAAGGATCTAGAGATCAAAGTACAAATTTCCTTTTTACTAAAGGGTCTATCCCTGTAGACATACCTTTAAAAATAACATTTCCTTTATGGAAAAAGAGCATTTTAAATACATATAAAAGTACCCATAAGAGATTAAGAAAAATAATATATATTCTGACTATATTCTCAATCACTGCTTGCATTGTGTTGTATATTTATACATGTAAATAAAATGAAATTTTTATATAAAGTTCCGTACCCTCTTTTGGTTTTATAACATGATTTTGCAGAAAAGGGGAAAAGAATAAAGAAACCTAAAAGATAAATCAGAAAAACAACAAAAACTGTTAGTACCTGCTCCAGAACTAGTTACTTATTTCTTGGGTGCAGCTCTATCTGCACGAGTATACAGCATTGTCTCCTGAATGATCTAGACTATATAACTATCACTGTGTTTGGTCCCTGGGTGTTCAACACTTGGTCTCTCTGGAATAAGTAGCAGATATAATCATATATTTTATTTATCTGATATTCTATATAGATATGGCGATTGAGAAGGAAATATAAACTTTTTTCCCATTCTGTTTTATTTCCTTAATATACATTAAAACTCATGTACACCCATGAGCACACAAATGTACACACACACACTCAAATACATGCACAAAATAAAGATTTATATAGCCAACATTAACCATAATCACACTTCCTAAGAATAGCCAGCCTTTGTTGTTCACACTCTCATATTTTAAATTTTTGAAACAAATATCAGAATAAACATACTTAATATGTAAATACATACCATGAACAGATGTATTCTTTTCTATATACATTAATTTATTTAATATGCCCTTTGCTAATACTCATTTGGTTTGTATACAATTTCATATAAAAACAACTCTGAAATGAGTACATTTATGCATACATAATTAAATATAAATAAGTTCCAAGACGTGACCCTTAAAGACAAAGATATGTGACTTTCAAGTAAGGCAATTTTGGCTTTCTTACCAAATATAAGGTATGTTTCATATTTTGTCTATCACCACATATTTTCTTATAGTTCATATATTATCTCATGTGTCCTGATTTGTCTCTAACAACTTAACAACCTTATTTTACAGATGAAGAAATTGACATTCAGAAGTGATAGGTAAACATATAAAGTTTTACAGATTTTAAGTTTTTCTCACTCCAAAGCATTTCCCACAACAGATTCACAAATACTATGTAATGAAGTATACTTTTCTAAAGTTTAATTCTCTTTGCTACTATCATAGAATGTTATAGAGTGTTTATGTTAAAGTACATGTTTGAAAATTCACAAAATTAGTGACCCATAGAATCATAGAGTTCTAGGAGAATTGGGAGGCCATCCAAATTTCACTTTCAAAGCAAGGCAGACTTCCAAAAGTGCTTCAGGAAAGAGGGGAGCAAATAGCAAGTTTTGCCCAATTGGGAGGTGGTCTGTTTTATTTATATCAGCTGGGCATATGAACATTATTAATTTTGGTGTAGAGAAAAAGTGACATGGAGGGCTTCTGTATTGTATATTTCCAGGGAGCAAATAGAAAACAAGAAAATTAGTGTCCCTGAAGTTGTACAACTGACAACTGTGTGAAAAGCTTTCTGTATTGGCCATATTAAGAGCAATAATTGATAACCCATAAGCCATTGCAGTACAATTTTACGTGTAGATTGCTGTATGTTCATTAAGCACCGGTAGTCGATTTATATTTAAAGTTAATGTACAATCATAATACATATCAGCTGTACATAGTGACTCTTAATTTAATTGCCACTAAACCAGTCAAAGCAAAATTTGCATTTACAAAAACAGCATAGGGGAGCAGATGTGACTCAGTGATTGAGCACCTGCTTCCCTCGTATGAGGTCCCTGGTTCAATCCCTGGCCCTGGTATCTAAAAAATAATAATAAAAAGCAGTGAAAAATAACAGGTGTCTGGTATGTAGCATTTTATGCACACCAATGCTCCAGATAACCTCCTCTTTCTTCTGAAACCTCACCTGGAAGTAAAAGGTTCACAGGTTTTATTGTTGTTATTGTTGATTTTATTCAGTTTGTTATTGATTTTTCTTTTGCTTTCTATAAAGCTAGAACACCCAGACAAAAATCAAGGAATTTAGTATGTTTCTGCTTTGAGGAAAAGTGATTTTTGTCACAGTTTCTAATGCCTTTTATAAATCTAAGTTTGGAGAGTAAATACTGCTGAAATTTGGATAATCTAAATTATCTCCAAATAATTTGATGATTTTGTGTATTTTAATTGAGAATGACTATCAAAATCACAGGAATAAAACAGATTTAAAGTATAATTTAAGACATCTTAAACAAACAAGGTTGAAAAAAAAAAAGTACTTACCTAAATTGTTTTTCCTCTTGTCACCAATGCCTTTAACATAATACCTTATTGGCAATTGTCTAATTGTGAATTCCTTCCTTCAGAAAATCCTTAGCTGGCTCCAAGGCTTGGGACATTGTGAAATAAGTAGAGTGCATGAGAAGTAGGTTCATTGTTTCTCTCTGCGGAAAACAAGACTAAAGTGCCCATAGGTTGATAATGAAACCTCTGTTCTGTAAGAAAAGACATCACATTCTTAGTAACATAAAGGATACTTATTTAATGAAAATATTCTTTGAAAATTCCATGCTTTATTAGCTTTACAAACATATTTTGGAAACTTATTGTATATAAGAAACTGCCAGGGAGTTTTAAAAATTTATAATAATGATCTCCTGCAGTTGCTTGAAATCTAATAGTATATAGAATTTGTATTTGGAAAATCTTTTAAAGATAGGATATACATAGAAAATGATCATTAAATAAGTATACATCAAGTGAATTTTCAGAAATGGAGACATCCCTACACCCAGAAGCCAGACAAAAGACAAACCTTTACCAGCACTTTTGTTATAGTTTGTGAGCCCCATCATATATTGATAACCAGTATGGTATTAGATGTTTTTTAACTATATAGAAGTTAAATAATATAATGTTTGTGCTTTTTTTCCTGGCTGATTTTTGCTCAACATGATGTTTGAGAGATTCCTAAATGTCATTGTGTAGTTATAGTTCATTTATTATCATTGTGGTATAATATTCCAATGTACAAATACACCATAAGTTATTTCTCTAATCTAGTGCTAGGAGAGGAAAAGTATAAGCCATAATGATTTATAGGAATACAGTCAAACCTATTCATTTATGTATGCCAATGGCTATTTTAATAATAAAAAGATATATTTGAGTAGATATGGCCGATACCTTATTACCTGCAAAACCAAAAATGTACTATATAGCTCTTTAACAGAAAGTTTTCCAACATCTGATTTAATGTGTTGATAAAAATTTGTTTTCAGTTTTATGCTATTGCAAATAATGCTACTATGAACATTTTGAACATTTTTGGGTAGACATATTTATTTTGGGTAGACATATTTATTCACTTCTCTTGAGTATAAAACTAGGAATGGGAATTTTTGGGTCATAATTTATGTATATGTAAAGCTATAGTAGAGTCTTCTTTATAATTTTTTGAACAAATCAATTTTATTGGTACATATTAATAAAGTATACAATTCATCCAAAGTGTGCAATCCATGGTATTTGGTATAATCACATAATTGTGCATTCATCACTTCAATCATTATTAGAGCATTTTCATTTTTTCAATAATAATAAGCAAAAAATAAACAAATAAGAAAATTCCTCACCTTAGTGGTATGCCAATTCTTACATCTAATACCAATGTGAGAGATAGTTAGTTGTACCACCTCCTTACCATTAGTTGATATTGTCTATCGTTTTCATTTTTGCCATTCTAACTGAGCCAGGGTATGTGACAGAAGGTTTTACTTTTTATTTACCTGAACACCAATATGTTGGATAACCACTTCTGTGAAGTGTCTATTAAAATCTAAATGTGGAATAAGAGGTCAGTTAAAGGGCCATACTTAAAAGTACTTGCTTTCCTGCATTTTACAACTTATACTATCTAACAACAGCTACTGTCATTTCAAGTCAAATCCACACAGAGATGCAATACAGTCTTTTTCTGTGAAACCACCCATCTTTTTAAAAATTTTTCCAATAGTGGGAAATTTATACAACAGTAAAATCATTGATACATAGAGAATGAACGTGGCAAATGAGAGGGACTTTAGAAACAATGTAGTTTGGGCTACTCCTTGACGTACTCCTTTACAAAGGGAGAACTGAGGTCCAATAAGGAAGAATGACTTCTTAAAGACCACAGTGATTTAGAGAGGCATTGGGTACCTATTTCATAGTATGCTTCTAAAAGAGGGTTTCCAGAGCAGATAAAAGCTGCTGCTTCTGGATTTAACAAAGGGCTTCCCACTTACTGGGTCATTATTATTACTCTTCTATTATTACAATGGTAATTAAACAGTCTAACAAATATGTACCTGCTTATTTGCTCTTTTATACATACACTCAAATCTATCACAACTATGCCATTCTTGTATTTTGGGATTTCATTGCCAAGTCTTAAGGAATGAGTCAAGGTTTAGGAACATACATATAATTTTAACCAGCTACAGTCATGGATAATATTTATTTGGACAACAATATTTGCCATCAGTCATTGGTAGATGTGTGAGAAGGGCATGATGGGAGGGAAAGGTGAAGGTTGAAATAAACTAGAATAAATCTAAAACTTCATGTTATATTTTCCCCAAATATTTTATAATATCTCCAGATAGAAGAGTTAGCTTGGACCATCTTTATCAAGTTCCTATTTGAGTCATGAACCCCCAAAATAAAATCCCAGTAAGTGATCATTCAATTTTGAATTATACAAATTCAGGGAGAAGAAGCCTGCATTTAATTAAATTGATTAATTCTATTTTTAGACATCCATATATTGAGTTTCAAAAAATCTCATTTACTGGATTTAAATTTTCCTTCTTTTTAGTTTCACGCCACAAGTTGTGATATAAAGGAAAAATAAGCACATCAGATGAGTCTGTCATATGAAATGGAGATAAATTAATTGGATGACATGTTTACATCTTCCAAATTAGTGGTAATGCACTCATATCCCACTTTGTTTGGACTTTAATATATTTCATACAATGTTTTCTACCATGCTGCTGCTCATAAGTAAGATTTCCAAAAGACTGTGGGTTAATTGAGAAAATGAAAAGTTTCATTAACAACTTTTTTCCCCAAACAAGCTTTCTCATACATTTTCCACCATCATACTTCCCCCAAAATGTTACAGAGTTCCACTAAGATATGCCATGTTGAAAAATGTTGCTACTTCTTGGCCTTTATTTCCATTCTGATATGTTTTCACAAAGGATATTTTACAATGACAGCTAAACAACCTAAGACACTTGGCTTTTAGCATGCACAATTATAATGGATAATTAACAGTGTCCTTCAGTTTTGGCAGTTCCTTCAAATATATGGCCATATCCATGTCTTCTCAATAAACTTCTTCCAGTATTTTGATATCAGAAAACTTGAACAGAGACAGATGAAGTAGGTAAATTCCAGGAAAGTACCCAAATGAATATTTTATTGATCCAATGCCTTAGTGTCCACATCCAAATTATGTACTTTTATTTACTTTCTTACAAGCTATAAAAAATATATATCAAGATATATACTATATTCAGTTAATTTTGTTTTCAGTGACATCTAATAAGCACTTTAAAATGTATTGGAGAACATGGTTCTTCTGCCCCTTCTATTTGAACCTATAGTGAGTAGTAGAGTTGAGAGGTGTATGTCCAAGAGACTTAAATTTTTGGGCTGTCCATGTGCCATTTGGGCCTTGAAACTCAATAGAGTTGTAACACCTACTTTCCAGCTCATTGGACTGAACCAGGACAACTAACAAGGAGATGATGAACAATGAACATCTTAAGGAACAGAGAGAGTCTGCAGCTGCAAGCAAGATAGTCTCACCCATCTGCCCTGTGGTATCTAAGCTCCCTCTCAATTAGAAGCAGAGTGAGCATCACCATTCCAGAATCCTCAGGATTGAATGAACCATGGACTAGAGTAGACCTACTGTTATTCTACTATAGACTTATTGTGATTCTAGCAATGGAAAAACTTTTATCATTGATGTGGAGGCAGTGGCCACTGGAGGTTCTGAGAGGAGGGAGAGGGAAAAATAGTTGTAATATGGGTGTATTTTTGGGACTTGGGTTTGTCCTGAATGACATTGCAATGGTAGATATAGGCCATTATATATCTTGTCATAACTTACAAAATTGTGCAGGAGACAGTGTAAAATAAAATGTAAACTAAAATCCATGCACCATGGGAATGCTCCAAAATGTGCTCATCAATTGTAACAAATGTACCATACTTATGAAGGATGTTGTTAATGTGAGAAATTGTGGGAGAGGTAAGGAGCAGGGCATATAAAAATCCCCTGTATTTGCTATGTAATACTTATGTAATCTAAGTATCTTTAAAAAAATTAAAAAGTATATATTAGAAAAATAAAAAATTAAAATGTATTGGGGGGAACAGATGTGGCTCAAGTGGTTGAGCACCTGCTTCACACATAGGAGGTCCTGGATTCAGTTCCAAGTACCTCCCCTGCACCAAAAAAAAAAGCAAAAGAAAACAAGCAAATAAAAAAACCAACTCAGGGGAGCAAATGTGACTCAGTGGTTGAGTGTCTACTTCCCATATACAAGGCCCCAGGTTCAATCCCCATCCCCGGTACCTCAAAAAACAATGTATTGGGAGTGTTGGTTTTGTTATTTATTTGTTTTCACATTCTGTATCACAGTTGTGATGCAGTTGCATGAGATAACAGGTATGAAGTAGTCATTGAGCAGAGAATGCTCACAAAATGTACATGATGAGTTATCAAACAGTAATAGATGCAATTATTTGAAGATGGACCTTTATGAACCAAAATGAGGGAACAATTGGGGCTGAGAAGGAGGTAAAAGAGAAGAAAAGCTTCCTGGAGGAAGTTACTAAGTTACAAATTATAGCAAAAGGACTACTCTACCAGGACTCAGTTTTGCTATTTATAACCTAGTCTTGTTGGATTTCATTTCCTATATAAAAGCATAGTCCAAAACCACCTTAGGATACCTAATTATCAAACCCTCTAACTGGAACTCTTTCCTCTCTGTAATTTCTATCCCTACTCATTATCTATATATGATATTAAAAGTATTTGTGTTAGTCAGCACAACTGGTAGCGATGTAAAATACTAGAAATTGGTTGATTTTTATAAAGGGTCTTTATTTGGGGTAGAGGCTTACAGTTACCAGGCCATAAATTAACTTCCTTCACCAATGTCTATGGCCACGTGTTGGAGCAAGATGTCTGCCAATGTCTGCCAGTGTTCAGGCTTCCTGGGTTCCTCTCTTCCTAGGGCTTGCCTCTCCCAGGGCTCAGCTCCTCTGTTTCCTCCACAAGGTCAGCTGTAGACTATTAGCCTCTCCAGGCTTTGCCTCTCTCCACAAGGCCAGCTGTGAACTGTCAGGTGAATGGTTCATTTCTTTTCCCAGGGCCTTCTCTCCTTCCTCATGACCAAGCTCCTTTGTGTGCTTACTTCTCCAGGCTCCAGGATTAAAACTCAGCATCAGAACTCAAACTCTGTCCTTTGCCATGTCTTTTATCTATGAGTCCCCACCCACCAAGGGGTGGGGACTCAATGCCACACTGATGCAGCCCAATCAAATCCCTCATCACAATTGAATCACTCCAAGAGGAACGGATGAGTTTACAAGCATAATCCAATATCTATTTTTGGAATACATAAATAATGTCAAACTGCTACAGTCTTCATTTCAAAAAAACTTTTCTTTCCTGCCCACTAGATTTAGACATGTTGCTTTGAATTCTGACAGTTTACTTTATGGTGTTTTGGACTTTGGTGTGAATTATTTGTATGATTTAGTTAGCTTCCCATTTCCAGTAGATTATGTGATTTGTTATTATAGAAACTATTGGATGGACCATGAAATACAGATCACCTGAAAATGCAACTGGCATGTAGTATACACTAAGTAACTCTTAGGAAATTCAAGTAAAAAGTAAAAATCAGATTGTAAAAATGAAAATTTTGCAAAATAAGGATATTGGAAATTTCTCTAAAAAGAGAGTACATTACTAAAATAGAGGGAAAGCACATAATCATGTGTGACATATACATGAAACTGTAAAATATTGATATCATTAGATGTTAGTAATAATATTTATATTAAAATAGTTGAGACAGCTTTGTATAATATTTTATGATTTGAGGAATAAAACTGTATACATGTGTGCCTGTGTATATGTGTAAAACAAGGGGGTGCTTTTGTCTTAATCTGGTGAGTGGGAAGACTGGGCCACAAATACATGAAGATCATAGTTCCCTTGAAACTTAGAACAACAGTGAAGTGGAGTGTGCAAGTGGAGAAAGATTGGAAACTACCCTAAGCCAAGTGAATCTTTAAAATTGAAGAGGCTGATATAACAATTAGACACTAGAACTGCTGATAGGGAGTCAGTTCATTGAAGCCAAAAAGGGTGAATAATACCAAATCATTGACCCGTGTATCAGAACAAGAAAGGAGGTAAAGAAGAGGTAAATCACTGAAGAAGTGATTAATTGCATTTGACCCAAAGAATGCTAATGTTGTATGTGTCAGAGCGTCCACCTTTCCCACCAGGGTAAACCTCAGCCATGAGCATGGAGCACACACTGTTGGACATGTTTTCTGTATAGAGAAAAGAGTTGCTAATGGCCTTGGACCTATCAAAGGCCATCACTGCCAGCAGGAGACACTCAGAGTCTGCAAAGATACAGAGGATGAACAATTAAGAACAAAACAAGGAACTGATCTGTTTTTGGCAAAGAGGTCCATGAGCATTTGTACCCAATTGTCATGGAATAGCAGAGGTCATAGAAGGAGAGGTGGCTGAGGAAAAAGTACATTGGTGTGTGAAGCTAGGAATACAATCTAATTAGAAAGACTTTTCCAAGGTTTGCCAGAATATTAATGAAATAAACAATGAGAAGTATGGCGAATAGGGTCTCTTTGAACTCAGACTTAGTAGTTACTACACAGAAAAGGAATTCAGTCATGGAGGAGAAATTTCCCGCATCTATTCTTCTTTGTTCTTGTTCTAAAATGTTGCAAACATCATCAAGAAATAGTTAACTCATATTTTAACTATCTGGACATACACATGCCATTATTTGTAAACAGAAGGTGCCATGTTTCTCTAAATTTTACTATTTATCCTCAGAAAATGTCCAGACAAATGTGAATTTTAAAGATACATTCTCTTCTGGTTGAAAATTTTTTTAAAATTCTGAGATAGGAAGTTGAGAAACTTTGATTTTAAATCTATATTTCATTCATGAGGTATGCAATGAACTGACCTCTATTGACTTACCACAAGCAGATGATTTGATTGAATGGAAAGCTCATTTCACATCTAAAACTAAACTAATGTGAAGTAAACACCAAGCTAAGTAGACAGTGCCAAAAGATACAATACTAAACATCTCATATATTTGAAAATAAACAAATGGACAACAAAAGTGGTCACATTTACTTCATTCTTCAAGAAACAAGAATGATTTCATAGTTTCAGCAAAAATGAGCAAATCACTAACAGTGATATAGTATATACATTAGTAAATAAAATTATTATCTAAAAGTTTTTGGTTTATGGCATTATAGTGTTTATTGAAGTATGAGGCATGCTTTATTGAACTTTACTATCACTTTTCATCACTTTTTCTCCACATTTATAATCAATTGTACAACTGGCAAGACAAAGTGTCTTAAACTAACAAAACTGCAATAAAGTGAGCACAACAAAATTTAACACATATTGCAGCTCTTTGAATGTTACATTGATTTTTTCTAGGAAAACTTAAAATGAGAAGGGGAACAATAAATAAATATATAGGATTCCATTTCTTGTATGTGTGTGTGTATGTATTCATGAGTGTGTGGTGTGTTTGTATCCCTCTGTTGCTATGTGAAAATTAATATGTGGGTTTTTGTCTGATTTTAATTTTTTCTAGAATTAAATATTATGGTATATGGTCGATATGGTCTCAAATTTACACATATTTACACATATTGGTTCTTGTAGTGTGGAACCTAATTATTATTAGAAAAAAAACAGAACTAATCAAAATATTAAGTACAGTGATATCACTTTCTCAGAGGCAAAAATAATGGCTTACTTAGGAATCTTCGTTAAAATATTAATTAGTAAAATCTATGCTTCACACTAATGAGGTCAATCAAATTCATATAGCACCAATAAGAAAATATTGTTTGGTTATTAGATTTCCAAATTTATTTAATGGAATAAGTAGGTATAAAATAATTCAATAAACATTCCTCAATAGTTGACCTCACACTTCTCTTAAAAAATAAATGTTTTTTTTCCCATATTTTTTAGATTTGGCAACTCAGAATTCTGAGCAAGTCTTTGTCCCTATGCCTCTGGTAGTGAACAAGAGACATATCACATTTTATTTTTACCTAATGACATTCGGGACTTAAGTCTCTAAAGCCTCTGCCTGCCTATTTCTGTGTTAGAGAAATATGAGATTAATTAGATTAATTAATTAGGTTTCTGGTTCTCTATTTTCCCCCAGTGAATGCTACAACAACTTTAGGAAAGACTGAACTTTTAATTCTTCATTCTTGTCACCTAATTGATTCATGTCAGGAAGGGAACAGAAATGATTTTAATGTAATTCTTCATTACATTAAATCTATACCCTCCTCCTCCAGTCCAAGGAGACATCTGATGGAATTCGATTCTCTGTTTAAAGACTTTAATTTCCTTTGCATTTGTTCATGCTGCTTATTCCATTTATGAAACAGTTTCCTTCACATCCCCATTTAGAAATCTTAACAATTCTTCAATGTTTATCTTAAATGAAATTTTTTTCCTTTAGCATGTCTGGTTGCCTTTTCCCAATCATGAGCAATCCACACTCACTTCAATGATTTTATGAAAATATAGCATCCACTACTGTTTTAATTTTCCAGATGCTAAAATAAATAACATGAAAAACTTTGCCTTAAACAATGGGAATTTTTTTGTCTCGGGGTTTGGAGGCTAAGAGAAGTCCAAAATTGAGGTGTCCACAAGGTGATGCTTTCTTTCCAAAGACTGTGGCATTTTATGGCTGGTTGCAGGAGAAACTTGGTCCTTGGATTTTGTGTCACATGGCAATGAACATAGATGCCTCTTCTGGCTTTTATGTCTTTTTGATTCTCACTCTACCTATAAAGGGCTCCAGTATTTTGGATTAAAGCCCAAAATGATTCAATGGGGCCACACCTTAACTAAAACAATATGTTTAAGAGATCTTATTTGCAATGGGTCTGCAAACACCGGAATGTGGACCAAGATAAAGAACATATCCATCTATACCCAAAAGGACATGTTCTTCCCACAGTAAAATACATTAATTCTATTACAATATCCCAAAAGAATTTAAGCCATTTCAGTAAAAATGCAAAGTATGAAGTCTCATCAAATCAGTTATGAGTGGTACCTACTGGGGCAAAATTCCCCCTTTAGGGACCTGTGAATCTTAGAAAATAACTTATTTGCTTCCAATATGAAATTGCAGAACAGGCATAGGATAGACATTCCCATTCCAGAAGGGAAAATTGGAAGGAAAATAAGGGTCCTATGTCCCAAAGAAGTTCAACCCAGAAGTGCAAACTCTATTAGATTTCCAGATATCAAAGTCATTTATGGATCAATGTTTTGCTCTCCAGACTTGGTAGTGGCAGCCCTACACTTCCAATAGCTTGTGCATCAGTAATGCTCTCCCTGAATACTAGGGTAAAGGCCCTACCTTCTCCAAGCATTGGGAGAGGGACTAGTCTCCACAAATGCCAGTACACAGGTCCCATGCTTTCTTAGCATTGAGTTGGTGGTCAGGCTCGCTGAAAATGCTGGGGCACAGGTTTCACAATTTCTGAAAATTGGAGTTGCAGAACTATCCCTAATGAATGTGGCACAAGATCTATCACTGGGATAGAAATGACCTGTCCAATTCGAGCACAGGAGCAGACCTGGCATTTCCACACATGAGTGAGCCCAATGTATTGGCTTGAAGAAATCTCAATCAAGATCTTGACTTCCATAACTTTGCCCTTGAAGACATTCTTTCTTCAATTTATTCTTTCTCTGTCCCTTTCAGTCTAGGCTGGCAGTGGTTCTGTTAACACAAATTTCCAAAAAACCCTCTTGACTTTGTGAAAAGTTCACAGGGATCCAAACCATCAGACAGAAGGACTTTCCACAGATCCTTTTGAAACCTACAGCACCAATTCTGGCTTTCACTGAAATAGCTAACTAAATCCATGTCCAGTCACAACCTATTTGGCAAAGGGTCTGTCAGTTAAACCCTCACATGGATCCATGTCTTCTGGGGACTATCTTCCTTAGAACTCAGAGAGATCCCTGACAGAGTTGTTTCCTGTTGTTTAAGCAAAGCTATTATATGGTATTTGCTTTAGCAGCTGGGAAAGTAAAAAAAAAGTTTTTGGTTCTGGCAAGTAGAGTGCTTCCATTACACTACTGGATAGGCTCAGAACTTTCTAAATCTCAATTTCTGTTTTCTTTGAGCTTGAGAATTCAGTTCTCAGTTTATCCTCTTCTTGCATTTTACTATAAGCTAGATTCAAGGAGGTGTTAAGGTGCATCTCCTGCACGTAACATGTAAATCTCCTCAGCTAAATATCCAACTTCATCACTTACAAGCTTTACATTCAAACTAACATCAGAGCACAGTTTTCCCAAGTTCTCTGACAAATTATAACAAGTATTTCTTTTCTTCCAATTTACATTAGCACATTAATCATTCTCTTATAAAACCTCATCAGAAATTACTTTATTCCCAAAGCTGTTTCCACATTTTAAAGTATTTTACAAAGCACCCTACTTTCCAGCACCAAAATCTGTTTTACTTTCCCAGCTGCTAAAACAAATATCATGCAATAGATTTGCTTAAACAATGGGAATTGGCTCATGATTTTGTGGCTAGGGAAAAGTTCCAAGTAAAAGATTCAGCAAGGAAACACTTTCTTCTCAACAAGTTTGGCAATCTGAGGTTGGCTCCTGGCAATCCTTGGTTGTTCATTTTTCTGTCACTTGACAATGCACCCAGCAAACATTCCTGGCTTCTAAATCCAATTGATTCTCACACTGTCGTACCTTAACTGAAGTAACATCTTGAAGAGATCTTATCTACAATGGGTCCACAGCCACCAGAACGCAGACCAAGAATAAGAACATGTCTAAATGGGGTACACAATTCAATTCACCAGAACTAAATTTTGCACAATTTTCATTTATGTTTATTGTCTTCACAGATGTGCCTCGTTAATATGTTCTAACAAGTTCCTTAGAAATAAAAACAGGTTTGTCCAATTTTCACATATCTTGCAACCCCTAAAAATGTGGACTTGCACAATAATAGGTAATTTAATATTTTTTTAAAAAATTTAAGTTGCAAAACTGGTGAGTGATGGACAAAGAATAGAAATAAAGAGGCTTTGGAGGCTGCTTTGACTAATATTGATTATGTATGCAATGGTGATTTAAAAAAAACAACTGTGTGCACATAAAATGTTTTGGCAAAAGTAGAGATTTATTTTTTCCAAAAATAATTTTAGTTTGCCATTATTCATGCCAATTTCTCCTAAAAAGTGAAGTACCAAAATTGTAAATTTGAGTCATCCCCAAATTTGCCCCAAGAGCGCCACTCTAATCCTCTAAACATCCTGTGTCTTAATCTACAGTCATGGTCCCTGGCTTGACTTGTGTATTTCAGAAGGAACCTGCACCAACCATACCTTCACACTGACCTTACTGATAGAAACTTCCATGCATCTTCCCTTTGGTAATGTGATTTTTACATACCTCTTTACTCGGTGCCCTTAGCTGTGTGTGCATATGACAACTAAAATTTCACACACGTACAAACACTTGAGTGTTTGTTTGACTAAGCTAAAAGCTAATACAAAAAGACTCTGGGAGTGGACTTATATCCCATGGATACAGTGGATGGACATGACCTTTCCAGTCCCCTCAGGATTGGGGGAAGAGCTATGGACTAGAGTGGACTTAATGGTATTCTGTTGTAGACATATTGGGATTCAAGCAATGGAAGAAATTTTAACAGTGAGGTGAAGCCAGTGGCCAATAGATGCTTTCAGAGTGGGGAGGGGAAAGGCAGTTGGAATACAGGGGCTTTGTCAGGACTTGGGGGTTGTCCTGAGTGACGTTGTGGTGATAGATACAGGCCGTTTTATAGCAGTATATACCATGCAGAACTGTGTGGGAGAGAGTGTGGCCTATGATGTGAACTGTGGTCTATGCTTAGTAGCAAAGCCCCAGGATGTATATATCCATTGCAGGTGATGTGCCACACTAATGAAAGAGGTTTATGTGAGATATTATGGGAGGTATGGGAGGTGGAGATCATGGGAATCCCTGTAATTTTTGTGTAACATCTATGTAATCTAAGCATCTTTTAAAATATATATGAAAAAACAAAATAAAGTTTCTTCAAAGAGGGAAAAAAAAGAGTCTGGGGATGAGAAATCTATATCTAATTTCTTACAAGTTTTAAAAGTTTATATTCAAGGCACATACTATACCCTCACTTACTTTTGTTTTAACTATCATGCATAAATACTTAAAATATTACTGAGGTTTTGGTTATATCAATTATTTATTTCCTATTTTGTGTCTTAGACATAGTGCAGATTATTTGGATAAAAGGAAAGAAACTCAGAACTTGACCAAAAAATTCTCAAATACCATATTGTAAAAAATGATTTAATAAGCAGAATAATATTTTTTAAATGCCCTGAAGGGGAGGGTTATTTGTGAATCAAAAAGAAGTATTTATGCCTAGCTGAGAATGGGGAAGAGAAGGAAAAGTTTCTGGAGGAAATGATGGAGGAATTAAGAATTACCATTCAAGGGTGTATTTTCCTGAGGCCCTTCCCTTTTTCCTTTATTAGCTAAGCAAGCTGAACTTCATTTCATCTAAAAAGGCATTACTATGTATTCCTCATTTCCTCTCTGTCATTCATCTGACTATAATCCATTCTTATACCCATATTGCACCTTTACTCAT